>APFE031544723.1:174645-194107 GCA_000404065.3 Pinus taeda
ATGGATAAGACACTTCAGATATAAAAATCTTGATCTTGGTGGATGGCTACCAGGATGGCATGTTGTCGAGGATGACAACGACTTCAGGTGGAGGAGGATGTAAGGACCTGCAGTCCTTGCATGCGCTCTGGGTGAAGTGCGATGACAAATAACGAAGGAATAAGCTCGGATCGTCAAGGCGGAGGTGTTATGTGATGCCTAGGAGGGGAGAGCGATGGGTATATGTATGCATGGGAGCATGGATGAACCACCCATGGGCTGACCAACAAGTGAAACATTTGGATGATGGCTGATAGGATGTTTAGTAGGATATGCGATGGAGTTTGAGGGCGTAGGCAGGTCGGCTGGGGAGCCACGACCTTGCCTTACCGCCCGTATAAACTAGCAAGGCGCAGAGCTCATTTGAACATACAACAACGACTTCGCTCATGTAAATAAGTGCACATATCTAGAGGTGGAAGCAGCAACAGGAAGGCGCAGTTTAAGAGATGTGCCCATTCTTGGGCAAGGCCACATGAAGGTGAAACACACATCTTTGTTTTGGGTGAAGGGCGCAGGTAGGGTCATCCGCCGGTTGGAGAAGGGCGTGCACGGGAATGTGGTGCCCAGGCTATGCGAAGGAGCGACCGACGGTTAGATTAAGGCGTGGGCACCTGGTTTGTGCGACGACTTGGCACGAGTTCTTGGGTCACTCGGGTGAGCGCCCACCCGTCGTGTAAGCGTGCATGGTGTGATTTTTGGTGAAGTGTTGAGATTGTGAACGGAGGTGTGTCTCATGTAGAGGCACCCGTGTGTGGCGATTTGGAGATTTAATAAAGAAGCTTAAAATTAAAAACTTTAATTTTTATAAATAAAGGCATAAATTTTTATAAATTAATAATATTAAATTAAGCCCTAAAACAAAAACTTTTTTAATTCACCTAACACTTATATTAATATCTAAAAACTTAATATATATAATTTAATAACAATAATATAAACCTAATATCTAAATAAAACAATAATATTTATATAACCTAATAATTTTAAAGCTTGATCTAAATAATAACCTAAAATTATATAACCTGAAATTATTAAAATTACATTCCAAAAAAACTTTATATAAATAATGGAATTAATAATAATATTAGAATATTAATACTTAAAAACCTTAATATATATAATAGCATTAATATATAATATGAAATACTATTAGTACTTAAAGTTTATTATTAAATATATCAAGGAATTAATGAAAGAATTAAACTATTAATAGCTATAAGACTTAATATATATAATATAATAGAATTCAAGTATTATATATATTAATATTATAAATATTCATATCTAAATAACTTTACTATTTATATAACCTAAGGTTTATATGACTATATTATAAAACTTTATATATAAAACATAATATTAAATATCATAAAGACTAAATTAGTATTATTACTATACCTAGAAATAATAAATAAATATCTATACAACCTAATATAAATTTTAATACCTAAATCACTATATATAAAGACTTATGCTAACATAACATAACAAATATCTAACTTATAAACTAAAACCTAAACTATATTACAACCTATATTACAACCTATAATAGAGCCTAGTCTTATAATAAAACAAAAGATAGGGACTTGAAAAGGGTAGGGAAGGAAAAACTTAACCTGCTAGAAAACTTACCTGGGGCTGGGCTGACGCTTCTTGATCTCACTGATCAGGGGAAGCCAACTTCCGCTGATCTCCAAACCGCTGTCTCTGTTCAGATTGCAAGGGTGCTTCAAGATTTCGAGGGCTTCTCTGATTTTCCGCTTTTGATACTGCTCTTCTCTTGCGATAACTGATGCGTTTTCTAGGCAGATGTGGTGTTTAGTCTTCGAGGAGTGCTTTGCCAAGGCTGAGGTACGAGATCTTCCATTCCTAATGTCAGCACCATGCTCTTTCAGTCTTGTCTGGAGGGAGCGACCAGTTTCACCTATGTAGCTTTTTCCACACGAACAGTCTATTTTATAAACTCCTTTGAGCTGCTGCTTATCAATATCATCCTTAACAGACTTTAAACTCTGTCTGATGGTACCAGGAGCTGAGAATTGAGTAACAATATTTTTCTTTCTTAGGATTTTTGCCATTTTATCTGTGACACCTTGGATATAAGGTAGAAAAACTTTTCCACCTTGCGGTTGATCTTGCTCTTTAGGTTTGGGAGATGACAACCTCATTTCAGCTTTCTTTATGGCTTTTTTAATCTCCTGATCCTTATAGCCCAAGTTTTTGAAAGTTGAAAATAAATGCTTCTTCTCTTCGTTTATATTTTCTGTGTCAGAGATTCGGAGGGCTCTAATGGCAAGAGTGTTAAGGACGCCAAGCTTTTGTGTTGGGTGATGGTGGGAGTCCGCATGAAGGTAACTCTCTGTGTGAGTTGTCTTTCTGAAAACCTTATGGCCCAAAGAGCCATCATCTTTTCTGATGATGAGAATGTCTAAGAAAGGAATGCTTCGATTCTCTTCCAGCTCCATTGTGAATTTTATATCAGGGGAGATGGAGTTAAGGTGATTGAAAAACAAGTCGAGTTCTGCTCTACCATGGGTCCATTTTATGTTAGTGTCATCGACAAAACGCTTCCACCACGATGGTTTTAAAGGATAAGAGTTCAAGGCCTTCTTCTCAAAATATTCCATGTATAAGTTGGCTACAATCGGCGAGAGGGGTGATCCCATTGCTACACCAGATGTCTGTTCATAGAATGTTCCTTGGAAAGTGAATACAGTTGACTTTAAGCAGACTTCAGCGAGTTTTGCGGTCTCTGGATCAGCGACACTTCTTATAACCTGAATGGCTTCATCAATAGGAATCTTTGTGAATAAGGAGACCACGTCAAAGCTCACCAGGATGTCATCCTTTTCCAACTTTTCATTCTTAATAAGTTTTACGAAGTCGTGTGAGTCTTTAATGAAGGAGTCGGTGTTTCCAACCAGGGGTTTTAGAATCTTGGCGACATATTTAGCAAGCTCATAGGTTGGGGAGCCAATGGTATTAACTATTGGTCTAAGGGGGACCCCCTCTTTATGGATCTTAGGTAATCCATAGATTCTAGGGACGGTTTCGCAAGAGGGCGTTAATTTCTTCTTCAATTTTTCATCCAGGCTGGAATCTGATATAATCTTCTTTACATCCTTCATAATTTTGGCCATGGGGTTACTGTTCAGCTTCTTATAACTGCCGCAATTTAGGTGATCCTTCATTTTCTTTTCATAGTCTACTTTATCAAGGATAACTGCTGCTCCTCCTTTATCTGCCTTAAGAACGACTATCTTGTCATTATTTCGCAAGGACCTAAACGCCTTTTGCTCTTCCTTACTCAAGTTGCTTTTGGGCGCCTTGGATTTTCTCATGATGAGAGAAAACTCTTTCCTTAATGCTTCTTTGTCTTCAAGAGGGAGGTTGCTAATACCATCTTCAATGTTACAAATCATCTTTTCTATGGGGAGGTTTTTGGGGGCCATTGCAAACCCCATCCCCTTGTTTAAAACATTGATGGCTACCTGGTCAAGAGCCTCAGAAGACAGGTTAACAACTTTCCTTTTTAATGTTAGTCCATATGTGCTTTCGCCAACATCCTTGCCACCTTTGTTCAGCCTATTGCTTTTAACCACATCATTCTGGACAAAGTTGTCATTTTTAGTGCTTAATTCTGGCATCCTCGAATCCTCATCGAAATTGATTTCATTGCTATGCGCATTCTCTCCGGACACTTCTTCATTGCTACCTAATATTATCAAATCTGCGCTGATACTTCGATTTATGCTATTGACGTTAACAACCGAACCCATTAAGTCGCTGTCAGTTGCGTTTGACCGAGTTTGAGACCTGACCGCTAATACCTCTGCGCTATTTGAATACTGGCTATTCGAAACGTTGGTGTAAAAATTCTATTACTGTGGATTCTCCGATCAAAAATTCAAAAATATTGATACATATATATCACATAACAAAAATCCTTATCTTTTCAATGCATTGAGTACAAAAGTAAGTGATTTATCTTATTATATTCAAATGATTTGAAACTAAGAGTGGGACTTAAACTCGCCACCAAACTATAGGCCAATTGCACTATAATATTTCTTATAGTCAACCACTACCAAGTTGGATTCATACTATGAGGAGGTAAATTTCTCAAGAGTTCTCAACCAACCACAAAGTGAGATGTCTTACTCAACTTTTCAACCATGACCATAATGGCATCTTGTTCCTTAGTTTCCTTTGGAAAAGCTATGATAAAATCCATGGAAATGACCTCCCATTTCCATTCTAGAATCTGGATTAACTAAGAAATCCTTAGTATGTAGGTTTGTGTGATCATAACTTATACAAATACTCTTCCGAAGAAATCATGATGAACCGTACTATATGGTTCGAAATGTGTTGACCAAAAAAGCCACTTTGTGATTTCTCTGGAAGAATATTTGTATAGAAATCATGTTGAATGTCTACAAATTTCTAGCTTTAGATGTTGGAATTACAAGCATTTAGAAATGTACTTAGCCATGTCCTGTTTCATTTTCGGCCAACAATATGACTTCTTCATGGGTGTTATCATTTTCTAATAACCAAGATGACCAAAATATGGTATTTTTTGGAATTCATCCAAAATGTGATTCTTCATGTCACCTCTACAAGGTATATACCATGTTGCCTTAAAATTTAGTAGTTCATCATCTATAAGATAAAAATTCTTGCTCAGTGCCCTTTAGGCTCTTCTTTTAAGTGTTCCTTTATGTGTTGATAATGTTCATCTTGTTGCTCAACTCCTTTAATATTTTCATGTATGTCTATTTCACAAGAAATTACAGTGGCTACATGGGCTACTTGCAACTTTTTTTTAAGTGCATTTGCTATCTTGTTTTCCTTACCCTTAATGCATTTGATTTACAAAGAAAACTTGATAATCAGTGCCAACCATCTTTCTTGCCTAACATTCAGCCTAGGTTGATCAAATAGGTACTTCAACCCTCCATGATCTATCATTAATATGAACCTTCTTCCAAGGAGACAATGTCTCCACATCCTTAGTGCGTGGACTATCACTGCGAGTTCTAGATCACGAGTCACATAATTTTACTTATGCTTGTTCATATTTCTAGACACATAGCACATGACTTGTACTTCTTGTATGATAAATCCATTGAGCCCTTCCTTGTAGGATTCCATGCACACCATAATATATTTATTTGTTTTAGCTATCCTTAGCACTAGTGCATATGTGGGCAAGTATTTCAATTACTCGAAGTTGGCTTGTCAATCTATAATCCAATGGAATTTAATAATTTTTCTTTGAAATGTCATGATTGGATAACCAATCTTAGAAAATTTCTTAATGAATCTCTTGTGGTATCCTTCCAGCCCCATGAATGATTTAATTTTTGCTACATTTTGTGGAGTTGGCCATTCCATAATTTCCTTGACCTTTTCTGGGTCAAAAACCACTCCCCCCTTTAAGACTATATATCCCAAGTATTGAATCTGGGACTCAAAGAACTCACACTTAATGCTTTTTGATCTAAAAAAAAATTCCCATGCAAAAATCTAAATACTCTATAGAACTCACACTTGTTGAGCTTTGCATAAAGTTTATTCTCTCTTAACAATTGTAGAACTATTGCTAGATGCTCTCCATGCTCCTCTTTGGTTTTTGAATAAACCAATATATCATCAATGAAAACTAATACGAACTTGTTTAGATAAGGATTGAGCACATTATTCATTAGACAACGAAAGTAGCAGGAGAATATGTAAGCCCAAACGGTAGAAGCACAAATTCATAGTGCCCATACATGGTTATGAATGTTGTTTTATGAATGTCCTCATTGTTTATATGCACCTTCTAGTAACCAGATCTCATATCAATATTTGAAAATAATGTTTCTCCCATAAGCTAATCAAATAGATCATCAATCCATGGAAATGGATATCTATGCTTTATTGTGGCAATATTGAGTTTCCCATAATCTATGCATGGTCTTAGTGTGCCATCTTTCTTTTCCATGAACAAAAATGGTGCTCCCCAAGGTGACACACTCAGCTTGATATAGCTTTTGTCTAGCATCTATTTTAGTTGTAGATTTTGTTCTATCGATTCCAAAGAACTTATTCTTTAGATGACAGTGCTATGCCTAACAACAATTCTATGGAGAAATTTACTTCTCTTTGTTGTGGTAGTCCAGGTATCTCTTTAGGAAACACATCATTGAATTGTTTAATTATTGGGTGCTCTCCTATCCTTCCTTCTCTAACTTGTAGTTCATTGTTGACTTGCATCACAAACAATCAACATCCCTTTCTTTTACACTACTTTAGTTATAGTGCAATGATTTTCCTAACAGTTATAGGCTTTCGTTTTCCTTGTAGCATGATTCTCTCCATAGTTTAATTAAGGCTCTCGATTGTCTTTCTAAAGTGATCAACCTTTGTCCTATTCCCAGCCAGTCAGTCCATGCCAATTAACAAGTTTTATGAATGCAAAGGTAGTATTTTTAGGTCATTTTTCATAGGTATGTCATCCATCACCACTAGACATGACTTCACCATGTGTTCAACCATCCTATTGGTTCCAATGGCGAGTTTAATAAACAATGAATTTTGTTGTGCTCTTCAATGCAAAATTTTGTAAAATTGATGGACTCCCATAACTAAAACTTGACCCAAGTTCAATTCGAATGGAAATAAGTTGGTTATTGACCATACATTCTATTTCGATCACTAAGGCTTGGTGATCAAAATGTCTATTATCCAATGCTACATAAATGTGAGGTATGCTTTGATCCATGTCATTTATTGTCTTTACTTCCTATACATTATAAAGGTTTGGATGGTTTGCTTATAACTAAGGACGACTTCTTTGTAAGTGGTCTTCCCCACACTTCCGACACTCTATGGGTTTTCTCCTGGACCTATCTATTTCCTCTCCTATCATCTTGGAGAACTGGACTTGAGTAGCAAATGGGGGTTTCTACTGAGACTCACTCCATTTAGAAGTGGGAAATCTAACACTCCCACCTTACATGCATCCTAAAACCTTCTATCCCTTTCCTTTATAGCTATATTTCCCCTTCATTCTCCAAACAATATTATGTTTAGATTTGTGCTTTGATTGTTCTTAACAATACTTCAACTTCTTGATAACATCCTATAGAGTCTTAGGTTCATCAAAATCTATTTTTTCCTTTACGAATATGGAAACCCATTGAGATACCTTTGGATATTTGGTTTCTCATCCTTAAGGTAGGGTACATACCTCAACAACACCAAGAATCTAGTTGTATATTAATTAGTTGACACTTTCCCTTACTTGTGCTCACAAAATTCCTTGGATTTGTTGTCATAATACCCTCAAATATGTACTTCTCCTAAAAATACCTTTCAAATATCCTCCAAGACATCTATTATTATTGAATTTTCTTGAAATTATTTAGGTCATACCACTAGATATCATTTTTTCCCCTTAGGATGAAGGTGGCTACTCACACCTTCATATTTTTAGAGTAACTATTCACCTTAAAAAAGTTATTCATACCAAGAAACCATGCCTCTACTTACTCATCCTTCTTTAGTTTACTATCAAAGGTAGGGTAATTTTCCTTCTTGAATTCCTCTAGCATGAAATCCTTTCCCTTATCTTCTCACAATTCCCTTTAGTTGCAACACTAGGCAACCACTTAAAACGTCCTTCCCTCCTTTATGGGGTACTCAGAGGAGCTCTTCCCCTCACTGTATCGTCACTTCCCTTCATTTGTTTCTTCATGGACTCGATGTACACCATTAATATTTAATTCTTGTATTCCAAGTCTTGATGAACTCTACTTAAACGTGTAGCTAGAAACTAACTCATGTTGTTTCTATATTTGTAGATCTAGCAATATCTACAGTATGAGTGCATTTACTTGCATTTGCTTCTCCTAGGCCCTGACAACATTTTCATTGTTATCCTTGTAGATTCTTAGCTCAAACCTTAAACTTCTAAGAGTCCCCATCCAATCAAGGGAACCTTCCTCTCCTCATTTTTCCACTGACTCCTATTCATGTCCATGCTAAGATATATTAGTGCTATACTGCACCATTCTACTGCTGATCCTGATTTCTTGGTGTCTTCTTATGTGTTTTCATATACATATAACTATTATCCATCCAAAATATAATAAATCATATTTACTATCACCTTCCTTCTATTGCAATAATCATACTAGTGTACATCCATCTGAAATAACACATCTCAAGTTAGCATGCCTATTAGAAAATAATGATTACATCAAGGTCAGTAATTCCATACAACATGTAATCTTTAATAAAATGCTATAACAACATACAACAATTAATCAAATTTATTACCACACTTTGTAATAGAGCATCAATATTTTATCCCCAAAGATCCAATTTTGAACCTTCAACTTTGATACCACTATGTAACACCCCCTTCCCTCCCTTTAGTTCCTTTTGGGCTGAATGGGAGGTGTCACTTTATCCTAACTTGAACTCCATGGTCTAAATATGGAAATGGGGTTATAAAATTCCTACTTCTCCAAAGTTTACGAAATTAATTTTTGGATACACCATGATACTTAGCTCATCGAGTATTTTTTGACATAACCCAACTAGTCAACCAAACATGACTAGTCAACAAGACAAAAGCAGTCGAAATAACCCAACGAATCGACTTAACATGACTAGATGACTTATAAAAAACAGTCAAGTTACCACTAGTAGTTGACTTACCATAAAGAATCAACCTAGCATGACAAGACAAGATCAATTGAAATGACCAAAGCATTCAACTTAGCATGACTAGATAGGATCAGTAAAAATGATATCCGACCTGACACAAGTAGTTGACTTGACATGAATAGTCAAGATCCTAATCTGGGTTGATAGAAACTCAATGTTGAAAGCTATTCAAAACCTTTTTCTTAGCCGACAATGAGTAAGAGTAACACATATAATTAAACAATTCCCTCGTAACTTTGGTCTAGGACAACAACACTAAATATGTCGCATGCTCTTTAGGGACCCATGCCCTTTGTTGAAAACTGTATACATGTAAGTAATGAACAAGCCACAACATTGTCGATCTGTAACTTTGAATGAATTGGGTACCCCAACAATCTAGGTCTTCTAGTAATGGGTCCCACGTCGATTGGTGAGTGCTCATAATGGAAGTTTGGTACCTTTATAACTATGCACAAGGTTCATCTCATTGAATCATATTGAGTCTCAATCAACCATAAAATTCAAGTTCCCTTTGGTCGACTCAAAGTGAATATATGTTGGCTTTCTCCACTATTGAATTGTGCCTTAGCCTATTTCCACAAATGGTTGGAAATGTAACAACCAACCCTCTCAACCAAATGTTGGCCTAGAGTTCCCAGCGACTGGATCCATATTGACAGGATATGACCAATATACCATATGATGTATTATATAGAGTCCCTAATTAGAAAAGACATTCATGGCCTTAAACATGTTAAGAGCCAAAATGTCCATGGCATTTCAACAAATGGAATTCATACATTATAACAACTTAGTCAACCACATCTCAGAGTCATACAAGACCACAAGAATATCCTTGCACTATATGAATTTAGACATGATAGTTATACATATACATAAGCACCTCATAACAGAAAGACAATAATAACATATTCCTCTATTAATAGTACCGACACACACACACACACACACATATATATCACATAACAACAATAATCATCTTTTCAATGCACCAACTAAACAAGTGAGTGACTTATCTTATTATATTCAAATGACTAGCAACTGAGAGTGAGAGTTTAACTCTCCACCTAATCATAGGCTGACTACATTGTAACCTTTCTTATAGTTGACCATCCCTAATCTAGATTTAGATTCAGAGGAGGTAAATTGTTCATGATTCCTCAAACAGTTAGACCTAGCAAGGGTACATTTCTCAGGTGATCTCTCTCTACATCTCCCTGTTGTAACGACACTTGGTCTCTAACTAATAAAAAAACAACCACCAGGTTTCAAGAAAGGCACAAAGGGTCTCAGTTCAGTTATGTAGATGAATTCATTTATGCATAATGGGAGGTTTATCAGCTGGATTAGCTATGGTATAAGTAAGGAGCACACCCATTTAGGTAGTTTATCAATGGGTGCTAACCCTTGTGCTATTAGCACCAAGTATCCACTCAATGTTTATCACCCCCATCTAGTACCAGAGTGCCTCAACCTAGCAAGTAGTTTCTCAACTCGAAATGTTCCCAGTGGTTTATTAACTCTAAGCAAATCCACTGCTCAGGTGATTTATCAGTAAGTAAGCCCTCACAAGCTTATCAACTCAGCAAGCACTCAAGTTTCATTGCTCCACTAAAATCTCTCTGGAACACATCCCATAGGCACATACATTGGGCTTAGTAAAACAACACATAGGTACATACACGGATCTTAGAAACATAACACATAGGCACAACATAGGCCTTAAAATCACAACACGTAGGCACAATGCATGCCTTAATAAACTCAAGGAATTCATATCTCGAGTTAAAAACATATGTTCTTATGGAGATTGAGTCTTGCAGGAGGTCACATAAACTACCATATTCACTCTTCATTATCACTCATATTCACAAGCACTTTCTCTCGAGACATGAGAATCTGTCTAGGAATTTTCTAATCCTTGAATGCTCCCCCCATCCAATTATCAACTCATGAAGATGATCAAGAACTAATGATGTCCAAAAAATGATAACCCTCTTCTCTCCTTGTCAGGGTTTTCTTCCCAAACTTTCTCTTGCATGTTGACCCTGTCAACACAATCTACAAGAGAAAGTCTGCCAACATGTCCTCCACTCAGGAGGCCCATCGCCTCCATTGAATGATTGGACATTAATGATTAAATCAAAAAATATTTAGGTGATGGAATAAATTTTAGGCTTAGGTTTACAAGGAATCTCTTCCTCAGTCCTTTGAATTCATGTCAACTTCTCATCTGATCAATGTGTTAAAATTCCACATAATTTACGTGAATTACAATTCATAATGATATTTACAAGAGGGTTAGCTACAAGGGCTTTCACGAAGCTTGCAATCAACCATACCAAAACATTTAAGTAGATGAAGAGAATATTTCTATTGAAAAATGGGAATCCCTTCTAAAGAATGAAGAACCTAAAAACCAAGAAAATAATATAGGGAACAAAGTTGTGTCATATCAAACTATTCGATCAATACCTGTTGAACGCTTTAAATCATGGACATAGAACTAGCTATAAGAATTAAGTCATACATATATAGAATCTAAATCAAGAGATCTATGCTCTACTGCTTAATGTATATTATAGGATCATAATCACAACATTTGAAACTCAAAGGAATAAGGAAATTATCCATTTTCTCCTACTAGGGGAGTTTTTTTGAGACCACATAGTGAAAGTCGGAGCTAGAAAATGAGTGAGGTATCCTACACAAAAACATGACATATCTCCATGCAAATTTCCTCATGTAAATCTCCATGTAGAAAATTTCTCTTCACATATATCTAATAGAAAAACCAATGTTGGGAGGTAACAATGGAAAGCATCAATCATATGGAATTTATCTTAAAAATAAGGGAAAATATACAACTTCAACCCATAAAATCCCTTATATCATAAGATGTTTCTTATGGCTATTGAAAAATCCATCTATTACATATTTGGTTTTTTATACCCAATTATAGAAAACTAGGATTCCTTTAGGATGAGGAATGAGATCCCATGTGAGAATCTTTACCAAGGAAGGATACACCTCTATAAGGGAAACAATGTCCCATAATGGTATACCAACACCATAAAAAATGTTGTGGATCAGTTGAAATGTGTGGCACAATAGAATGCTACTAGCTATTTGTGGATGAGTATATGAGGGTCAATGGAAAAATGATTGAAGTTAGCTGTCTCATAGCCATATATATCAATCTATTTTCATTCAAAAATATTATCCTCATGTTTTGTCCTTGGCTAAGTATATTTTATTCAAGATGCACATTTTCATTTGTTGTCGATGGAAAATACTATTTTGGCTAATTCATAGATTTAGGAAAATTTTCTACTCAAGTAAAGAGATCTACAATGCAATTTGTAGAAATGGAGTTTTCATTGTCATTTTGTCTACAAAAATAATAATTTCAATGTGATCTTCACCATATTCTACAAGTCAACCTAAGATAGGATTTGGAGAAACTAATAGGTCAAAGTGATCATTAAAATGAAAATAACATGTATATCTTCATATCCTTGAAGTGACCAACAAAATTTAGGGGTTGGAGTCTTCTCCATAGCATTTTACTTTTCATGTGGAATTAAGACCCATGTTTCATTACCAAACATCAATAAGGAAGAAACGTAGGGATAAACATGTGTTCAAGCTTCCTCCATAGCCATGTTCGACAGGACCCTATGAGGCATAAAATTCTAAATGTAATTTGGTAAATTCATTATTTTATCATATAAACAAGGTTTCATGACATTGGACTAAATTATGCATTTGGTCATTTATTTCAATGCTTGATTCTTTCTTTCTATAAGATCATTTTGTTGAGGGGGTGAAGGAAAAATAATTGATAGTAAATGTCATTTTCTCAACAAAATCCATTAAATGTATAATTTAAATACTCTCCCTCATTATCTATGCATGTTTTCTTGATAGAAAGAGAGGACTACTGAACAATTGTCTTGAAGGTATTTACAGTATCAAATACCTCATTCTTGTACTTAAGAAAGTAAACTCAAGAGAGAAACAAGAAGTCATCTATAGTCATGCTTGAAATGACCCTATGAGCCATGCAATTCTAAGTGTAATTTGGAAATCCACCATTTTATTATAGAAATAAGGTTTTCATGGTATTGAACTAAAATGATGCATTTGGCTATTTCCTTCAAATTGTTATTCTTTCCTCAGGTAACATCATTTAGTTGAGGGTTGGAAGGAAGAAACATTAATGTTAAATGCTATGTTCTTTACAAAAGTCATTAAATGTATAATTAAAATTCTCTCACTCATTATCTATTCATGTTTTCTTGATAGAAAGAGAGGACCACTTAACAAATGTGTTGAAGGTATTTAAAGTACCAAGATCTCATTCTTGTACTTAAGAAAGTATACTAAAGAGCAACAAAAGAAGTCATCAATAGAGGTGAAAACATATTTAGCCCATACAAATAAATGAATAAGAAATGACATGAGATCACTATGTACCAACTCAATGGGTCTGGTAGCATGCAAGGCCTTACATTTAGGAAAAGGATCCTAATGTTGTTTAAAAAAAAAAAATCCTTGACAAACTACATAAGTACAATGAACTTTACCAATAAAAATGCGAAATTTTATGTGCTCAAATAGTACAAATACCTATGGTTAGGATGTCAAATTTTTTCATGCCAAAGTTTTCTCAAATGATCACTTGCAATGAAAGAGGAATACTAAGAAGGCACAAAACTAGTGAAGTTAGTGATGAACTTTACCATAAGAAATAGCAATATATAGATTATATAGTTCTCTCATGACCACATCATGAAGGGAAACTCCATTTTCCTCCCATCACTAATTGGAAAAATTATAATAAACATAGAACACATCATCATATATTTCATAAAAGAAAAACATCATTGATCTGGTCATTAATTAACTACATAGTTATTTTTACTAAAACATTAATGTTTGAAGAGTCCCTTACATAAATATACAAAATAATACTATTAGGTGGGGAAGGAAGAAGCCCATGATAATGTGTCATATGATTTGAGGTGTCAAAATCAAGTATCCATCTATTTTTAGATGGATATATAGTAGATACTATATGCCCTTCACTGTTTGAAAAATATTTAGGCATGAAAATGATATGTTGTGACATGGTATCATTTAGTGCTTCCAGTTTCATCAAGCATTTGGGATCCTCGTGCCAAAATATGCCACAAAAAATGTAGGTCACAATTGAATTCCTCTTTATTTTTTAGGATGACCCATTACAGTTAGAAGATGGAGTAATTGATTTTGATTTCTACTAAGACTTGGAGGTATACTTAGCAACTTGAGTAGGATTAATCTTTTGTTTGTCTTGAGTTTTGTGCTTACCTTTATAGTATTGAGCCACAATGGATTTTATTAGATCAAAAAAGAATTTATAATTATACAATATTAGATTCTCGCATAGTACGATGCTCATACAAAGCCTCAAAATAAATAATTTTAATTTTAGTCCAAGTGAATCCATAGTGTAATAAAAACTATAAGGAAATACCTAAAAGGATCCTTTTAGATTGGATGAAATTAGGAAAATGAACTCATCATAATTTTTGGATTTTCCATAACCTTTTATCTATGTCAATAGTAACTTGAATTTGATAAGAAAAATTTTAATAGAAGAATTCCCATAGTGTATAAGGCATGAAAATTCATGTTCTAAATGCAATTTTTATAATTCATTTTCTTATCCAAATTAATTTAACTCGTCCCATCTCTATTTTGTGTTTTGCATTCAGTTATTTCAAATAATAGACTATTTAAAGTTGTAGTATAATTAATCCATTAGCTTCATCATATTTGTTCATATATGAAAAAGAATTAGTTTCATCGGAAAATCATTGGTGGAGCATTGGCTAGGATTTTCTAAAGACCTTTGTATTGTAGAAGATATCACATATTGAGTTTCCAGGTGTGATAATTATGGGGATTTAGGAGCTCCAGAATACTTGAATTATCCATTTATCAACAAAATACAAAAAACACACCAAATCTATGTCTTGAAGTTTCCAAATTGAATTGAAAATGTAGAAAACACAATTGTTAGGCATATAACATAAGCTTTGAAGGAAAATATTTACAACATAAAATAAATAATGAAGATATTTCCACAAAACATAATACTTTTACATTTAGATCTAAGTGTGGATGAGAATATCTAAAATCTAGGTTTGTAGTTTAAAATTTTATGTAGTTGCAAAAACCCTCAATACACAACTAAAGGGTGAAAAAATAAACAACATTATCACACCATGAAACATCAATATAAATTACATTAGCTCCACCTTATATGAGATATAAAATTCATATTTATTTACATCTTTAGAGAAATTCCCATATAGAATAAATTTTATGATTGCAAAACTAAAACTAGATTGATCCAATCCTTAATCCACTTCCATTTAATAGTTTACAAATATACCTATTACTACTCTTAAATTGATAATAAGATATTAAATCAATTGATAATAATGAGCTTATCTTAGACTCTACAATATAAGGACATGAGTAGAGTGCAAAAAAATTCATATGCTCAACACATGGTAGCATAATCATAATGCCACTTACATAGAACTTTTCTCCACTAAATAGTCATGAAATCTACATGCAATGGCGATACACCAAAAAAATGAAAGTACACGTGAAGTTGTTAAATTCTCCTCCTAGACATCTCAAGATCGTGCAAACTAAAAGCTTCCCACTAAAGTAGATCACATGTCTCCAAAAAGGGGAATTCAAAAATTAGATCACATTATAAAAAAATATATTATATCAACCATACAAATATATACATGATATCAAGGAATGGATATATGATCAAAGAGAGGGACAATTTTGATCTATGTTCAAATTGATTACACATTGGGAATCTGATGTCTTAATTAGTCCATCTAATCATTATTTTGTCTCTGATGACTCTCATTTGTTTTATCATTTTCCCACCATTATACCCAATGAGAGTTGTTTTACACCCTTTAATGTTTATTGTTTAGCCTCTAACTATCTGGGTACTTGGAAAGAAGTTTAGGTACTTTGCAATCGCTAATGATTATGTCAAATACTCACTGCCTTGACATGCCTTTTGAATATTATCAAATTTATTTTCCCTTGCAAGATTCTCATCATAGTCTTGCCCTATCATTCAAAATTCATCTTTTCAAATATTTAAAGGTTTTTAGGAGGTTTGTCATGAATTTTACAATCCAATCATTGAATTGTTGGAACGATATTACTTGGAAAGCTTCATCTTAAATAACAAGTTTTGATCTTTCCTCATGCTTGCTACGAAGTTTGGTGCAAATGGAGACACATTTGCGGGAAGCTTATGAGGTTTGTTGAATTTTGGTTCTCATAAAAAAGGTAAGAATATAAACTAATTAGAATTGGTGGCTATGGCCTATATTTTTGCTGACATGCAAGACCTTAAATTTTTTGTGCAAGCTATTCAAGTTCTTATCTTCCTTATTGCACATTGTTTTATATTTGTTTTAATCAATTGCATCTTTGTGATTACAGGTTGGGAACAATCATGGTGGATACATTGGAAATTCCATTATACATGATCCCAACCTTCTAGCTCGTTAGGTTAGGAGTAAGTCTAATTTCATTTTAGTTTATCTGCACATCCATCCTGCATTAGTTTCCTGTAGTTTTTCTATGTTTTCTGGTTTTGGTTTCACATCATGTTTCGTTTACCCACTTTTTATCTTGTCTTCTGGTTTTTTTTTTCTTGTTGTGTGTTGTCTTTCCTTTCCTTTTGTCAGACCTTGCATGAAGATGCTATGTTGGCTCAAAATGGAATGTGCAAAAATAGAAAATGACTTGGTGACACTGCAATATTTGGCTAACTCTCTGTCCTTCTTCCTTGTCTTTGTTACATCTTTGGTCGATGATGTTCCGATGGAAAATACAATCCTTGTGTCGAATCATGATCTCCATGTTTATTCTAGAAAACTCATGCCTACGTTCATGCCTTTATGTTTTAGTGTTTTCAGGTTGATCCAATCAAGTAGAGAATGACAAGGGGAAAATATAAATGAGAAAACCAATATTAGAAGTCTTATATATGCTTCTCTGAAGGGACAACCTCTACAGATATCAATAAGTAGGGATCCCTCTTCCACCCATGAAATAAATAAGTGTTGACACTCAATCCTATATAAATAAATATATATAGGTGAAATAATAGAAAGGCTTCCTACGCAGATAGGTGTAGCAAGCAACTCCATCGGGGTACTTTCCAACAAAGCAATGTTTATGTTCTTGAAGTGACTATGTTTGGGTACTGTCCAAGCCTTGCTAGCAGTGGAGCAACACTAGAGATGAAAAACTATACTATGAAAATCTAAAGCTTGTGAACTTCATTACCCTATCTTGATTCGAAACATTCTATGATCATTGGTCGTATTTTTGTGTTTAACTGAGTAAAGGAATTCACGGGGTAAGTGGGGAAGCCATGGTAACCTGAAAGGTGAATCAATACTTCCTGAAGAACTAGACCCTGCATGAAACAATTGACTAAGGCAGAGAAGTTGGAATTCTACCAGTGTGTCGCCAAGTGTTGTCGTTGTGAAAAACATCCTCCAAAATTTTGCGTACACTCAAATTTTGAACCTACTGTAGATCTTACGATCGGTTGTTTCATAGTCACTTCTTGGTTAGTTGGTGCTCTTTGAGCTCCCTTCTTAGATTGGAGGTGTCGAAGTCACTTGCTCACACATGCTCAGTCTGTGACAATTGCATGAGTGCATTATTTTACACAAACTTGGACAAGCATAGCATGTTCCATAAATAATGTGCCTGTGCATTGTCCAATCCATGTCAAAAATTAATGCACATTGACAACAATACTTTCTCACATTCTAGCTGTGTTTGTACTTCCATTTTAGTGAGTTTTGCAAACTGTCACTTCCACGCACCGTTGATTCCGCGAATGTCATTTTCATGTTTTTGGTTGTCACTTTTTCTTTATTTCTCTAATTAATAACGTTTTAATTTTCTCTTTGCTCTGGCATGTGCTACTTTCACTGTCATTCACATATTGCAAGAGTCATTGAAACTTTAACAATTATTGTCTTTTCACATGTTAACTGTTGCAAAATGTATGTATGGCTTTTATGGTGGTTTCAATGGGTTATATTCATGTGAATTATTTGGTATAACAATGTAAAAATTAGTCACACTTATTCCCAAAGTTTTAAGAACTATCACACAAGTGTCATCAGGTCATCACAAAGTGTACCTTTAGTGTCACAATTGTTGTAAATTCATCTCAAAGTTGTCACATTGAGGGAAATATGTTAACATGTTCCAAATGATCTAAAATGTTTTTTCATAAAAAAAATTGAAGTATGTGATCACACTCAAGTCATATCTCTATTCACATAAGTCTCTTCAGTTGCACACTTAAACAATTTTCAGAAATTCCCCAGCAACCTAGCCTCATATGACCTTCCTCAATTACGCACTGCGTAGTTGCAAAAATCAAGTTTCATCCTTGTCCCTTGACATTATGGGATGCATAGTTACTACTTCCAAGGACTGTGAACTGCGCAAGTCCAGGGCTCAAGACTCAACTTTGGCTCCTAGAATTACACAATCCATCCCTCTAGCCTGGCCCCAACTGCACACTCCTCAATCTATGAGCTCAACCTCAAACCTTGATCTCTTGAACTACACAACTCCACAATTACCATGCATGATTTGCCCCCCAAAACTATGTAGTTCACTGAAACAGTGAAAAATCCCTTCAACCTGACTCACTATCTCCCAAAACTGCGCAATTCCTCTCTCTTTCCCAATCAGTACTATGCATTGTGCAGTCTCAAGGCTCAAGCCTCAGCCCTGAGCTCTTGAAATATGAAATTACATAATCACTTGGGCACTGCTGTGTTACAGAACTACGTAATAGGATGATTTGGTACCATCCCCTTAACTTGTCACACCGAGCTCCTAGATTGCACATTTGTCTTCCTTAGTCCAACCTAAATTATGCATTGCACAGTCTCAAGGCTCAAGCTTCACCCTTGATTGCATGAGTTGCACAATTACATAGTTATTGAGCCTCTTCCCCAACCTATCACCTGATTCTAGCTCATTCACTAGATCAATATGCACCATCTAGACTAGGGTTTATCAGTCTGATGTCATGAGTGGATTACAGATGAAGGTACTCTATCATGCTAAGGTAAGATTATGAGGAAGGAGGACATGCTAGAAGACACATATGGAGCTAAAGAGATAACATGATCATCAGGCAAGAAGATGAAGGAACACTAGACTAAAATAGAAGATGAAGATCAATATCACACGGAAGACTCGTCATCCTCAAGTCATAAGGATGAGGAAGAAGAAGAACATGTACCATCTCTTCAAGAAGACAAAGAAATATGCACTAAGAAGGATATATTGGCACTATCACATCATCATGTAGTCCATGTCATTAGTGTTATGTAACGTCTTGTCACAAGTCATCATATGCCACATCATTATTGTGGATTATGACAATGTAAACTTTGAAACGGGAATTGATACTATAACTTGTTTCGCAGAGATAGCAAAAAGTGACTCGATTTTGAAAATGGGTGATGTAGAACACACATATTTTTTTTAGAGCAAATTTTTTGGCACTTTAAATTTTCTAATGTATGAAATGTAAATAATTATTTTC
>APFE031544723.1:194362-228627 GCA_000404065.3 Pinus taeda
GACATAAAAATAACCATTTTCAACATAAATATAACTAAAAAATTACACATTTTGATAATTTTTTTCTAGAAATGACATGTCAAAATCATAATTTTTATAGGAAAATTTTAACTAAAAATGGTTAAATAATAGTTTTTTTTTATGAATTTCATGTCAAAAAAATAATAATAATCACAGTTTTTTTCAAAAAGTAATGATTAACATAAAAATTAATTTGAAAATCACATAATACAAATATTGAACACATAACAACATTAATTGAATGCTTATTCTTCTCATAAAATGTCAAAGCCAAAACATTACAAGTATAACTAATTGATATTTACAAAAAATGAGCTTGATTTCCAAGCATAACTTAAATTTAATCAACAATATCACGTATTCCAAACTCTTCATCCTCTCGAGTTTCATCATTGCCTTCTTCCACAATATTTTCTGCTTCATTTTCCACATTTTCCTCTTCTAATGGATCTTTGATGTCTGCGAATCTCCCAATGTGTGCCTTATCAATCATGCCATGTAATGGTGGTTGAGGTTCCCTTGCCTTTTTTGCCACACGTGATTCACTAAAGTCCCCTTTTTTCAACCCAATTTCTTGCATTGCATCTCGAAGAAATTGAAGAGCATTAATTCTTTGCTGAGTAAAATTGCACTGTATTGGATCTTTTTCAATGGGAATGCAATTTCTTCCCTTTTGAAGGCAACATGCTAGTGTTGTACCTAATTATCAAGCACAAAAGAAATAATGAAGTAAATTAGTACAATGACATATAAATAGAGAAAGAAGATATTGAAATTCAATTCCATATAATAAAACTTACCTGAGCCAGAAAATAAATCTATAACCCAATCTCCTTTATTTGAACATATGTCTATAAGATAGTTAATCAATAATTGTGGATTTTGATAAGTGTAAACTATCTCTCCTTTTTCTTCTTTGTCTTCATATGTTAGTTTTCTCACAACAATTTCATAAGCCAGTACTTGGCTATGACTATTTCCATCTACCTGATTAAAATCCATAGACATATATCTATCATCTTTTTCCAACTATCAATATGGATGAATTCACAATCATTTATAAATGGTTGATCTTCATGGTTAATAAGATTTAACTTTTCCCTGTAACATGAAATAGTAAAATTTCAATTAACTTGTACATAAATGAATTTTTTAACATTAATCAAATATACATTTTTAACATCTTACCATGTAAGATGCATCCTTGAGTTTGTTTTCCCCTTGAAGCTTGACAATAACATTGCCAATTGTGTGTCTGAATGAAATGTCACAAATCTCCATAATGGTGATGATGTGACTTCTAGAAATGCCGCAACCACTTTACTAAGAGCTTGATAAGTATAAGGGTCACTATCATAGTCAATGTTTGGAATATTGAAACCATGGGGAATATATGCAATAACTAGGGCATAATCCCTTTTAGCTATGAGTTTAGCAATGTCTTCACAGTCACCTTGTATTACTTGATATTGAATAGTGTAAAGTCCATTCCAAATGAAATGAGTAAGAGTTGGATTAAGTTCAACATTTTTAAGACGTTGCTTCTTCAGTCTTTCGATATTAATCTTTTCAATAAAGGTTCTGAAACTATCTGGTGCTCCATTGGAATCCTTCATCATCTTTAATAAGAAGAACAAATGTATGTGTAAGTTATAAAATAAAAAATAGTGTATAGACGAATAAAAATGAATGTATAAATCAACATACCTTTTTAAATGCAAGATAATTTTTTTTAATGTTGATGTAGAACTTGAATTTGGATAGTTGCGTACAACATCATTGAAACTATCTTCATTCAACAATTTAACCATTTGTTCTTGTATTTTCATGTAAACTTTGTGAATGCATAGATAAAGTAAAAAAGTTAATATAATGATATGTATAACAAATACTACCAAGAACAATATGTTATATTTAAAAGAAAATTATAATCTAGAAATAAATAAAAATAATTCAACAAACTTACTTTTTAAATTCCTCAAACATTTCCTCCAATGATAATTTACCTGACCTCGCAAGAGATAATATTACTTTGACAAGTTTTTCATCCTTCTCTCCTTGCAATGCTTTCCAAGGTGTGATAGTCATATCTTCTAGAAGATGCTTCATTTCAGGACCTAATTTACTGTTACTACATATCAATTGTTTAGACCTTTTGACCTTCTGTTTTTTTTAATGTCAATGTTCTCCCACATGTTAAAAATCTCATTAATCAATTCCCATATCTCTCCAATTCTAAATGTCAACTGGAAAATGTTATCAATACCTTTGAATAAATCAGTATTTACTCAGCCACCTTTTGAATTGATTTTCTCCTCAATTTGATAGCCTATTTCCATACAATTTTCCTTTTGGAAATCTACAATAATAGTTATCTTATCCCCACCACATTTTTCTTCAAATTCACTATGAATAAATCTAACCCTTTGGATGAAAGTCATAGACATCCTATATTGATTATCTGAATTATGATCTCATGCCATTAACTTTGCTTATGTATTTGATAAACCAACATAAATGATACATTTCATTGTTTCAAAACGTGGGTTATTGGCATATTTCTCCATCAATTGTCTTTGAGCTTCTATAGAATGGTTCCCCCTAAGGACATAATAATTTTATTCAAAACATTTTGACTTATCAATTGCTTCTCTTTTGGGAACTTGAACTGGATCAACAAGAAGCACATAATTAACCACATGAACATATGGATAATACCTCATCAATTTCTTCAAGTTGTGGACATGCAGGTGGTGTGGTTTTCTGATTTGATATTTACATTTTCCTTCACTTTCCTTGTAGATTTGTCTCACATTAAGCTGAAATGTACAACCACCCTCAATTAAGTTTCTCTTTGTCAAGTTCTGTCGAATGGCATTTTTTTTTGTTTTAATAATGCCATCCTCTAAATCAGCTCCTCGTGCAATGATTTCTCTATTTTATTTTGAAGTTTCACTAGGATCTTCACTATTAGTAATGACTACTTTAGAATGTTCAAATTTACTTTTATTCCTCATAACATTCTCATCATTAACTAGAAAAGATTTATTCTTGGGCATTGTTACTTTTGATTTTTTATGATTGTTCTCCTTTCTAACATTATTTCCAATGTCATCCTCAGTAATGACAACATATTCTTCAGTGTCAATTTCAACTTCCTCATCTTCAAAAGTAACCTGTCTACCTTTTCTAGATTTATCCACTAGAGCCATCTTTTTCTGATCCCTTGGATGTAGTTTTGTAGCATCATGAATTACTACCTTTTGCTTCTTTTCCATATCTTCTTCTGACACTGAGTAGAAACTGCTAACAACTTTCATAATATCATGCTCTATGAGATGAATTCCTCCCAACATAATTGAAACACTTTCGACAAAATTCTACCAATCAAAATATCATATGTCAATAAAAACAAAGTTATAAAAATATAATGAGATAGCTACAAGAATGCAAAACACAAACATAAATAAAAATTCTTACGATATTTTGTGTCATCTCATTTACGATTTGTTTACATAGCTTTGTGGATACCTCTCTCGTGTCATACTATGAATATAATAAATGATATTTAATCCTTTCATGTGACTTAGGCGGTTTTGTAAGTATATAAACAACTTCATTGTTCGTTACCAAACACATGTATATGACATTTCCCAACACCTCAGAAAATCCATTATCATTAGGTATATCAACATATAGATATATCTGCACATATTAGCTTTCTCTTTATTTCACATACTAAACATTTGCTAGAAGTTTCACTTCTTTTGATTTCTTCCAGTATGAAATCATCTTCTTATCATTTGAGGCACTTGAAAGATTTGTAGCTATCAGCTCAAGTTTGGTTCATTCAACAGTGTTTTTTGAAGATCCACCTTTAATAGTCTTTGGCCCAAAAAGATTCACATAAATATTCTTTGATGCCATTTTCCTGAAAACAAAGACACATATATAAATTAGTAAATTACAAAAAAATTATAGCTTAAATTAACAAACAAAATGATAAATGATAATTAATTTTGTAAAACATAACAATTTTAAAAAAAAATGAAAAACAAATAAGAAATTTAGAAAATACAATGCCTTGCCGCCCCATCCTAGAAATCGGCCGGCCACTCAGGCCGGCAGTTGGTCCCAGCCCCCCACCTCACCTCGGCGGCCCAACGGCCCATCGCCCCAACCAGTCGTTGGGCTGCCAAGGTGGGGCGAGGAGCTGGCACCTAGCTCCCCTCCCCACCCCGATGGCCCAACTACTGGTCGGGGCGGCAAGCCATTGGGCCACTGGGGTGGGGCGGCGGGCTGGGTGCTAGCTCCCATGCCCCACCCTAGTGGCCCAATGGCTCGTCGCCCCAGCGAGTCGTTGGGTTGCCACCAATCCCCGACCCCACCCTGACAACCCAACGGCCCGTCGGGGTGGCAGGCTAATTCTGAGGTCGGCCTGCCACCCCGTTGGGTCACTGCCAGCCCCCCGCCCCACCTTGGCGGCCTACCGGGTTGGCGAGCCATCGGGCCGCTGAGGTGGGCTAGGGGGTCGAACACCAACCCCCCCACCCCACCCCGATGGCCCAATGGTTGACCATTGGGAAATTGGGGTGGGGTGGGGGGGTTGGCACCCAATCCGCCATCCTACCCTAGCAACTTAATGCCTTGCCACTCGGGCTAACCATTGGGCCGCCCGGGTGGGGTGGGGGGCCGGGCACCAGCCCCCCTGCCCCACCCAGATGGCCCAACGAAAGGTCTATGCGGCAGGCCGTTGTGCTGCCTAGGGTGAGGCGGGGTGCTAAGCAGCCAACCCCCAACCCCCCACCCCCCCCCCCCCCGCCCGTCACCCCACAGGCTCATTGGGCCGCCGGCGAGAGCATGATCAGAACCACCATGCCACTGCAGATGTAGTGGGTAAAATTTGTCCCACACAAATTTTTTAATTCTAAAAAAAAAAAAATTAATTAAACTTAATTTAATTTTAAAATTTGCAGAGCAGAAAATTAACTAACCTTTCAAATGCGATAATCCTCTGTTGAATATGTTGTTGATAACAATGTAGCTGCTCCACAAATTCGCTCCATGTCTTTTAATGAATCTCGAAAAACCTTGATGTGATATAAGGAATAGTGATAATGAAATTTATTATATAGGGGAAATTACAAAATTGTTTTACCGTATGGTTAATGTGGGATTAATTTGTTTTTATAAATTTTAACCTGTAAATTTTGTTATGGCGATATAGGAAACTATGGTAAAGCGAACATTACGGAATTGTTTTACAATACGGTGAATGTGGGATTAATTTGTTTTAGAAGGTATAGTAAAAATTAAAAAAAAAAAATCAACTATCTAGTAAATATTATATAGTTTAAGTAATAAATTAATTTAGGTAAAATATTTAGTTTACAATTTTAATTTAAAAGATTTATTTCATAAGAAAATTTTAGTTAAAATTTTTCAATAAATTGTAGAAGAAAATAATGGAGGGAAATACATGAAATAAAATTCTTGGAGAGAAAAATATTGGCGAAAATTTTTGGAGGGAATTTTTCATTCTTTAAGCTATATATTATCCTTAGGAGAGTCTACATTTGTATCATTCAACCTCTTCTATTTGAAAGGCATGGATTCTTCTGATAGTGAAGTTTCACTTTGTGAAGCATCAACATCTTCGTCGCGTAATAACTCTATTCATATTCATGAATATAACATAAATTCTTCCACTATGAATAGAGAGTCAATTCTTCCACTTAATCCTAATCCTAAGGACTATGAGAGCAACACTGATGAAAGACGGGACGAATAATTTCAAATAAATAAAGAGTCGTAGTTTCCACTTAGTGCTAATCCTATGGATTATGAGAGCAACAGTGATGAAGAGAATGATGAATAATCTCAAAAGAATGGAGTGTCATGGTGTCCACTTAGTCCTAATCCTATGGACTATGAGAGCAACAGCGATGAAGAGCATGATGACGAGTTTCAAAAGAACGGAGTGTCACAATGTCCACTTAGTCCTAATCCTATGGAATATGAAAGCAACAGTGATGAAGAGCATGATGATGAGTTTTAAAACAATGGAGTGTCATAGTGTCCACTTAGTCCTAATCCTATGGAATATGAGAGCAATAGTGATGAAGAGCATGATGAAGAATTTCAAAAGAATGGAGTGTCATTGTGCCCACTTAGTCCTAATCCTATGGACTATGAGAGCAACAATGATGAAGAGCATGATGAATAATTTCAACTGAATAGAGTGTCATAGTGTCCACTTAGTCCTAATCCTATGGACTATGAAAGCACTAGTGATGAAGAACATGATGAAGAATTTCAAAAGAATTAAGTGTCACGATGTCCACTTAGTCCTAATCCTATGGAATATGAAAGCTGCAGTGATGAAGAACATGATGAAGAATTTCAAATGAATAGAGTGTCATGGTGTCCACTTAGTCCTAATCCTATGGAATATGAGAGCAGCAGTGATGAAGAACATGATGAAGATTTTCAAATAAATAAAGAGTCGCAGTTTCCACTTAGTTCTAATCTTAAGGACTATGAGAGCAGTAGTGATGAAGGATAGGATAAAGCACTTAGTCCTAATCCTAAGGACTCTGAGAGTAATAGTGACAAAGGATAGGATGTAGAATTTTCAGTAAGTAAACAGTCACATTTTCAACATAGTCCTAATCCTATGGACTATGAGAGCAGCACTGACAATGCACATGAGGAAGAATATCCAATAAATATTGACTCAAATTTTCCATTTAGTCCTAATTCTAAGGACTATGACAGTAGCACTGAAGAAGGGGAAGATGAAGAATATCGTCCAACTCAGTATTTCAAAAGCATAGATGATCATAGTGAGGATAATGTTCCTCAGAATGATGATGAAAATGCTTATACAAATGATGATCCAATGATGGAGATGTTGTCAGGAAATATTGTATCAAGGAGTAGGAGCAGATATTTTCATATCAATCCAAGATGTTCTAGTTATACAAGGGGTAGAGCAGAATATCTGAAGAGAAAAAGTTCTATTAGCGTTCTCATTTCAAGTGAATGTTGTCAAAAAGATTGCTTGAAACATATGGATTTCAAGTTTGCATTAGAGAAAAGGAAGAGATATTTGTCAATGAATAAAAGCATGCAAAATTCATATTTAGTTGGGTGCATGCAATCTACGTTGTCAGGTTATGATTATCATATTGGGTCTTTATTTATCTGTAGAAAGGCTTTCAAAATGTTTCATTCGATGGGTAATTTTTGTCTCTCAAGAATCCAAGAAAATTTGGAAAAGGATACCACATTTTATTTAGAAGTACGTCATAAACGATAGTTTGGGCCATTATCAAAAACTACAATGTCATGGATGAAAGATTTCTTTTCAAATCATGGAGAGTGTATGCAAAATAGAGATACAATACATATTCCAGATAATTTTTCAAGACAAGAAATCTACAAATTACACAAAGAATATGTATAAGGTTATGAGGGACATGGTTGATTTATTACATATCAATATTTTGTGAAGGCATGGAAAGAATTCAACAATGTCCGTATTCATAAGAAGACAAGGATGAGGATTTACAGTACATGTGCTTTTCTTAAATACAAAAGGGATAAATGTGAAGGGTCAAAAAGAGGTAAGTATTCATAACTTTAACTTTTAAAATTGTATAGTCATCAACTATGAAAACATATTTCTTAATGACTTTCTTTTATGTTGTGTAGATTCCATTGTCAAAGAACTTTAGGAGCATAGCGAACAAGAAATAAGTGAAAGGAAAAAGTTGTACAAGCATCAAAAGAAGTGTTATGATATTTCGAATAAATATTTGGGTTTGATAATTGATGGTATGGACCAGAAGAAAACACTTTTACCACATTTTGTTCGCACACCCAAAAATTTACAGGAGGAAAATTTTATTCAGTATCACTTGGTCGGTTGTATGGTATTCAATGGGAAAATGTTGCCAAGGGTGTACTTCATAGCCCCAAATATCCATAATGATGCAAATCTGACAATAACCATAATTCATGATGTGCTTTCTCATTGGTCTAGTAATCTTCGTGAAGTTTTGTATCTACAATTGGACAACAATTGCCATGAAAACAAAAATCACGTTGTTTTTGGATATCTAAACACGCTTATGGAATTGAGAAATTTTCAGAAGGTAAAGGTTGGTTTCCTTCTTGTTGGGCACACTCATGACCATATTGATTAGATGTTCAGTTTTTTTTTCAGTCAAATTGAGGACGAACGAAGTTGGGAGCTTTCCATCATTAATTGAATGTATTAAGAAATCATACATGCGAGAACCTACTTTTGATGTGTTGGAAGAAATTGCTGACATGCAAAGGTTTATTATGGGATCACATGATGAGGAGAAATGCATTGAACAACTTAATGACATTAGCTTCCAACATCAATTTTGTATCAAAAAAATGATAGGAAAACACTAATATGGGGTAAGAAGTATTCAACTATTGTAGAATGGGCACCATCATCAGGTTTGGAATTTTTGAAGTTCATTCCAGATCGTCTAATATTTGCATCAAATATATTTTTATTACAATCAGTTGGTGAAGTTCATAATGCACGCAGACAGAATAGAGATATAAATTGTTTTGATTGCCTAGAAGAAATTTAAAAATGTATTAGATATACATATGAGTACTTTAACATTGTTGATCTAGTTTGGTGGGAGTCATTTTTCAATAATCAAAGTGATATCATTTCAAGAACAACAAATGAAGATATACCTTTGAAAAATCCATTTATTTGGCCACAAAATGTGTCAAATGAACATGAGGAAAGAAGCATTATTGAACAACAACAATCTCAAGGTATTATTAATTCTTCACAGGCAGAGGAAAGAGAGATGTATATTGGTTCTAGAAGCTCTCGTGCACAACATGAAGCCATGGAAGACCTTTACAGAGGTTTAGTACGGGATATTAAGGAGGGTTGCATGATCAGAGTGCTAGCAGATGGAGATCCCAATGGCTATCCATTCTGGGTTGCTAAGGTTATAAAGGTCTTTACAAAAAATAAAGATGTTACAGGTGTTGAAGTACATTGGTATGCCACAAATACACACCTATTCAATGGTGTGTATAAGCCGGAGATGGTAGTGGATAAAAAAATTAGCGGAAAGAGAAAAAGAAAGGGTACAAATATAAATCGTCGCTGCACAGACTTCTTAAAATTGGAGGATGTTGACATACTTGTTTATGACTTCAATTTAAAAAAGAGAGGAACTCTTCGCTTTAAGGTGATAGAGATTCTAAAAAGGTTGTTACCAGAAGGAACATTGTTGAGATGGGAATCTGCTGAAACCAGTCATAGATCTAGAAGAATTTTGAAACTTGAAATGGTGGGCATGCATGTGGACTCATATGGGGCACTAGTTGATGAAAGAGAAGAATATGGAACATCTTCATCTGCATCCAATCATTCATCTGAAGATGTGAATTCTGATGGTGTGCAAGAAAATATCAATGATTTTGAATGATTGTCTAAGACAGTTTATATAACTGATGTTTGCATCATATCTTGAAATAAAAATTTTGATTTCCATATGGTGTTAAATCAGAAGTTATGAGTCATTTTTATGTTGTTGGATTATATGTTTTAATTATGATGTTTTTTATTGTTTAGAATATCTACAATGCAACAATACATTAGAGATATAATGTATGTTTCATTCAATCTACAAATAATGACATTTTGATTAATTTAGTCATGTAATTTGTTCATAATGTCATGGTTTTTTAATTTTATGGTTGAAAATTTTCCAAATTTTTTTGTATCTTTAATGTTATGGTTGAAAACAATTATAATTTTAGCGATTGTTAGTGTGATGTTATTATATGTTTAACAACAAGGATGAAAACTAATAGAATTTTAATGTGTTTCAGATCCCATTATTTTATCTTTATTGTCATTACTAAAACACGTTGAAATTATACTTAGGAAAGATAAATGTTATTCTACCAAAAACATTAGTGTGTTTTTTTCCTCAAAAGAAACCTTTTTTTTTGCACATAAAAAATCAATTTTACTGGCATTTTTTAAAAATGTTGAAAATTGACCCTAAAAAAAAAACCATCATTCCAGTATCAACACTTTTTATTTTCAGGGTGTTTTTTGAACAATTTCTGCATGAAAAAATCATTTTCACTACCATTTTTAAAAAATGTTGAAAATTGGCCCTAAAAAAAAAACATCGTTCCAGTATACACACTTTTCGTTTTAGCACTGTTTTTGATGTTTTTTGGAGTTTTTTGGCCAGAGTTCCCATTTTGAGATTATAGTTCCTATTTCAAGGTTTACATTGTTTTATATAATTACCTATTCAAAATGTATTGTAAAGTGGAAGTGCAAAGGACACATTCAAAATATGAAGAGTCATGTAAAGTCGAAAAGTCATTGGAAGTCAAATAGTCATGAGGGTAGTCAAAGAGTCATAAGGAAGGTGAAGCATCACCTCTTGGTTATATATACACCCTCATTGCATGAGCAATGTAATTTTCACCTTGGCTCCTCCCGTAAGGCATTAGAGAGACATATTAGTTCTTTTGAGGAGCAAGGATTGGCTCCAAGACTCCACTTTTGGAGCTAGTGATCATGGTATACATTTGTCTTAGAATTTTTACTTAATAATAGAAGCCTTCAAGGTCAACACATTCTTCAGGCATGGATTATGAATATTTGTAAGACTATTCTGTGGAAGTTTTTATTTCATGTTTGCTTCCATCTTTACTAAAGTAGTTGAACTATTTCAGTTATTTTAGTGTTTATCTTATTGAGAATGCGTCGTAATGGTTGTTATTGTTGTCACATCTTTATGGACTATACTAGACAAATATTTCTCATTGATTGGTCGTAATGACCATCACATATTTTGTGGACTATTACACTGGATGTTAGATGCATCCTTCTTGATTTCATGTGTCTCTTCTAGGGTGGTATTATTACCTCTCTCTTAGAAGATCACTTACTCTTTCCCTAAGGAGTAGAATAAATTTGACACACCCACAATTGAACACTCGCCAAGAACACCTTCTTTCTTTTCAAAAGTACCATTGCACTCCTCTCTCATGTTAATAGTCAGAGCCAAGGAAAATCTATAAGAATACATGGCAACTGGGCCGATACTCTGGATGGGGCTCCTATTCTAAATAGTGTGAGGTCTAATTGGGACTTCACATCAAGGAGACCCCTTGGTTGATGGATTTTCATCACCCTCAACATGACCTCTAAGTTATTGGTAAGTCCACTTCATTAACAATGAGCTTGTTTTTCCTATCTTCTATATGTACTATAAGATCTTATACTGGCCTTCGAAAAATAGATTTCCACATGGAAAATCAAAGAACAATATAGAAACAAAACAAATCTATATTTTTTATCATCACATGTAACAATGCCACATACATAGCGGATGTACTAGTGATTAAATGAGTTGAAGATTTAAAGAAAGTGTAAGGGTTGTGCATGACACTAAAATATATATGATATAGCCTAGAATTCTCACAAGAAATTATAATGTTTATGGTGAATTCTAAGTTTTAATATTTTTAATATAATGTATATTATTTCCATCCTCGACCCACCACTCCCTTAAAATTTGGGGGGTACACTCTAGCCATCCTGGGGATGCATCCCTGTCCCATTTTCCCATGAAAATTTCCAGGTTGATCTTCAACCATCCCAAGGATGCATCCCTCTATCCTCATTGTTCCCATCTCTTTAAAATCATGGAAACATAGCTAATGTAAGAGAAGTGTGTAGGCCCCTAGGCCAACCAAGGCACTTGCATTAGAAGATGAGGGAATAGATTTGTAGGAGGCATGAAACGTAGAACTTCTATTGTCAAACTTATCCATGGAACTGGGGTGCACTAGTGTCCAAACTAAGGTTAGGGTTTGACACAATTAGACCAATAATTTCTTTCATGTGTTCAATTACACTGTATCTTCCCTATTTTTCCTAGTCTACAATGAAGATGTAGAGTGAAACCCTATGTTGGTTAGCAAGTTTTTGGTTTTGCGTTATGGTAGTGTATTCCCATTTTCATTTGTTCAATAGAGATGTGATTGAGAGTACATATATATGTATCACTATCATTATTTTCTGCAATATATGGTTACAAATTCTCATGTTTTAGTTTTGATAAGAGTCAATCTTTGAAAGTTACCTAGATTTTAGGGTTAATCTTTAAGTGCAAAATTTACTTAACATGGTATAGAATCATGTTTTCTAAAAAGTTATAGGAATCTATGTATTAATAGGACTATAACTTGTAAGAGGAAGTTGTTTGAGAGTTTAAAGGGTGGAATCCAAAGCTTTATAACATGACACAAATCCAAACCTAATAAATCTTGATGGATGAGATGCCTAATATATTTCAATGATTGGAAGGTTACACTTGATCTAAGTTCCTAATATTTTGTTATGTGATTTTGTTTTAAGAGTTGCAATGATGAATAATGACAATCTCTGAGATTTTCACATGTTGGAGGGTATTTCCAACATTGTTTCATGGAAGTGCACATTGCGAACTATTTTGCAAGACGTTAAATTGTTGTGGCTTATGGAGAAAATTTACGATAGATCCCAAGGATTTGGCCAAGAACATAAGGAAAAATGTTCAATAAAAAAAATTTATTTTGGATTCAATGATGGATAATCTAACATCACGAAGAAAAAGACAACTAGAGAGATGCATGTATAAATAAAATTAATCATGAAAACCTGGATCCTGTAAGGAAGATGGCTTGGACTATGCTTCAACATCGACAAGTATTTTTATATTCAAATCCTCTTTCCATGACTATGATCTATTCAATACTACTAAGTTTTGAATTAAAAAAATAGATAAAAACGGAACTCTGAGATTACAAAAGCAACAAAAGTATAATTAAATGTACAAGAAATTACTTTTAAGAATTTTTACTTACATCACTAGATTTTTTGTCCCTTTTGGAGCTCTTAGCTCTAGATTCAAGCATTGAAACCACATGATCACCACATCAGAATAAACAAGTATTAGTTCTTCATCTCTCTTAATTATTTCACTATTTTCCAAACATTTTGCACATGGAAACATTGAAACGGACATTGGGATGTTTTTCTCCCAAATGCAAAATAATTAATTCATCTAAAGGGCACCATTCCTATCCACAACTATACAAAAGAAGATAAAAACCCTTATAATATCCATTTCTAGAAATAGAGATAAGCTCAGACTAGAGATTTGAACATTATAATAGAAAAATTTATGGACCTACCCTCCATAGGCTATGTCTAAGTCAGCTATAATAGCATTGTGAGAAAAGCGACCTTGGGGTTGCTACCCACCAACATCAAGTTGAGTCCATGAACAAGTATTTGTGTCAAGCATGCATACATCATTGTAATATCCATGATCTCCAACCCCACCAATAATATATACCTGGAAAATATTTGAAAAATTGGATGATTGTAGGTTGGTAATTCAGAAGTTCTCTTGTCCTCATGCAAGCAAGTCTCTTTTAGCCATAGCCATGGATAAAATATTTTCAGGATTATCCTAGTTTATGAAGAAAAAATGGATATATAAGACGATGTAGGAATGATTACCTTGTATTCAATGCTACCAGTTGCATGTCCATCACACACTCCTGGTGAACATGGTCCTTATACAACTAGGTGTTACATAACAAGTAAATTTATCTTGTTCATTTACAAGAAATAGAAGGTTGAAGATTTTATGAAAGCATTATAGAATATCATATTATTGGATTTAGGAAGTTTCTAAGGAATTTTTTTATACATCTCTCTCAATTAAGTTCAATTCACATCAAAAAATTCCTTTTGGGGGAAATCATTAGATTTGAAATCTCATATTTAAGAGTCTCGATAAACTAAATACATATTTCCATTAATATGCATTGAATGGACTTGAAATCATGACAAAATAATCACATTTATTTTGACATCCTCTCATATATTTTTAGATAACAACACAATGGAGATCCAAATGAAAAAGTACATCTTGGGGATCATACAAAAGACACCAAAAGATGATATTCCACAGTAGGATGTTATTCCACCTAGATTTGTACTAGGATGGGTGGATTTATTTTCAAGAGATTGAGCAAAAATTCGCAATGTATTCATAAAAACATTAGAAGGTTGAACATTCAAAGAATTAAATTTTGGCACAAATACCACGTAGGCATCTACCATTAAAAGTATAAGTTTCCACCGAGAAAAGTAGGGGAATTTCTTATTGTGTGGTGGCGTCAAATTAGGTATATTTATCAAAAGCATAAATGATTTGATTTTGCAAGGAAATGGATTCAATTTTATTATAAACTAATATTGATTTATAGTTTGGCACTCTACTCTATGGAATATGAGAAATTGAATGGATTATAGTTTGGCACTCTACTATGTGGAATATGAGAAATTGAATGGATTATAGTTTGGCACTCTACTATGTGGAATATGACACAACAAATTGTATGTATGGACAATAGAGGATAACCAATCCTAATGGAAGCATGCAAGATGGTTTTGATTAATAACCCGTAGCAACATGTGGGCATGCATAGCTGGTTGGTTGTTTAGAGAACTTTCCATTTGAGAAGAACATACATAAAAATTTGCTCCAAATTTTCAAAAGGAAAAGAAGATCACGACTTTGTAAAAAAGATATAAGATTTGGTAAAAAATCCTAGAAAATTTCTTATGATAATTGATAATTGTGATAGAGACTAACATTGTGAAGATACAAATTTTACTATCCAGTTAAAGGGATTCCTAATAATGGCATAATATTGGTTGTACTGAAGACTTAAGTTGAGCTTACTCTATGGGGGATTAACACATTCCCTATTTATACAGACATTTACTTTTCAATGCAAATATTTGAAGCTAAAATCTCCTGAATTCCACCCCTATGTTTAATTGCATTATTGTACATTGTTAATGTGGATTTGGGGTTCAAACATGCCCACATATCAAACAAAAGAAAATACTTATCAAAATGGAAAGAGAAAAATTTTGAACTTACTTTGGACCAAGTTAAGGTATTAAGAACCAAAATTTCAACTTCTTCTAAGTAATTGTCTCCACAATCTCCACCATACACCACAGGCTTGCTTCTAATAGAAAGTATAGTATGTCTATCCATGCGAGCAGGAAAATCCCCCTTCACATCAAGGGAAATCCATTTGATCTGCTTCAAGTCCAAAATATGAACAACATTCAAATAATTCCCTTCCCCTTCTCCACTACCCCCCAAAATAACCAATTTACTATCACTTACAAGAGTTACAGTGTGGCTCTGTGGCTCTCTCGTGGGGATGGTGAGCTCCAAAAGTGAAGTAGCTTCGGTAAACAACAATTTATTTCTCCCAGCCACTAGAGTTTCACCTTTTCTCACTCTTCATTTTTTCAACAAAGAGTCATCATTTTCATCTACCTTGAGGTCATCAAAGTCCTCTTCCAACAATTTATCATGGCTCTTGTCTTCTAAATTTGTGAAATCAGAGAGCCGTCTGGTGAAATATCCCACTGACTTATTGGTAATAAAAACATGCAATTGGTCTAGGGAAGTAATTTTAAGACTCAACATTGACAATGGAGAGACTGACCAAAAGAAACCCACCTACATGAAACGCTCTTCTCCATCCCACTTGTTTTTCCACCTCACCTAAAAAATATGTCAATAATACACATATTACCATACAACATATAAAAAATCTTTACCCTCTCAAAATATTATTCCATTTTTTTCAATTTTTTATCCTTCAGTATGAACACATATTAATACACATATTACTATGCAACATATAAAAACTCTTTACCCTCTCAAAATATTATTCCTTTTTTTCCAATTTTTTATGCCTCAATATGAACATAGGTATTATGTTGTTGTTTTGCCTTTGAAGCTTCCGTGTCATAGACCACTTTAAGGGGTCTTTGAATCCATTCACCTAAATTTTAACATTGTAGATGGATTTAGATACCCCTTTATTTTAACACTATGGATTAAGAGACCCCTTTGTCTCTAAATTTTAACACAACAAATAAATTAAGATACCCCCTAAAGTGTTAAAATTTAGTGAAACATAAAACTATAGTATTAAAATTGCAATTTTCCATTTCCGGAGTGACATAATTAAAAATGACTCGCATAAATGACTAATTCACATATTACTTGTACTTGTTAGTTGGTCATATTTTATTTTTGGACTATAGTAATCATTTACGTTAATCATTTTTAATTTTGTCACTTATTATCTCACCATATATTTTAGTCGTAGACTAAATTAGTCATTTAAGTTTGTTGCTTTTAGTTCAATCACTTATTATCTAGTTGTATATTTTATCCCTAGACTAAATTAGTCATTTAATTTAGTCGTTTTTAGGTGGGTCACTTAACATTTCTAAAATTTAGTAGCAATTCACTTGAAATAATTGTGGTGACCAACTTTTTTAGTCACGTGGTCACTAATCTCTCATTGTTTACTAGTGGAATGATCAGGAAGTCATCAAAGTTTGGTGTTCCAACATCACTTGTTTTTGATAATGAAACATATTTTTCATTGCTTAAAATTTATGATTTTTCATTATAAAATGGAATTGTATTGAAACATTCAGCTAACTACTATCCATGGGAAATGGCCTTACTGAGCCAACCAATTAGAACCTAATTTGCATCATCAAAATTAATGATCGTCTTCTCTAAACAAAGGAAATGGCACACTTCTTTGGTGAGCACTGTATGGGCTTACCATGTCATGCCTAAAACTTCTCTGGATACTTCTCCTTAGTTTCTGGTGTATGGAAAATAAGCCATCCTACCTCTGTACATTTACTTGCCTGCACTTCAACTTTCACAAGAATCTTAGGGTAAGCCTTGTCTCTTGATTAAGAGTAGGATAGACACTCTTATGAAGTTACAGGAAGAAAGGAGGAAAGCAAAAGAAAAAAATACCCTTCATTAGAAATGTATCAAGATATGGTTTAAATATATGTTTGTGGGGAAAAATGAATTTAGTGTGGGTGACCTGGCATTGAAGTGGGACAAAGTGCATGAAGAGAAGGGGAAACACACTAAGTTCTAGTCCCTGTGGATCATACCATTTGTTTTTTGTGAGAAACTTGGCCATCACACTTATCATCTCCAATATTTGGATGGGAAGATTGACTCTCTTCTTGTAAATGGCCAAGATTTGAAATAATATTTTCAATGATAGTTTAGGGTTGTGCCTTATCCTATGTACATAGTTCATAGTTTTGTCTACTTTTTTTCATGTTCAGTGTTTTTAGTTTGTCTTTTTGTTCATGTGAATAAGCTTCGAGTGTAAGTTTGTTTTCGTTTCCAATGTATGTGGTAGAAATAGAAAGGGGTTTGTGACACTATACCATTTGGCTAACCTTTATTCCATCTTCTTTGCCTTGGCTCATACCTTTTTCTTGATGATGTCTTGATGGAAAATATGATCCTTTCATATAATGTATACAACAATTCTATGTTGATTCTCTTCTTCTCTATCATTCACACACAACACACCAAAATTAGCATCTTCACCTCCTTTTTGCATGTCGCTTTCCTTCTACACCTCTTCACATGATCAATATAAATATACTTGTGTGCAGCTTTAAAGTTCAAATATTCATTTATTCATCACGAGATTGAATTCTAAACAACAAACTCTAATCCAACAAAGGATAGATTTAGGTATATTAATTCAAGATGGACCTATTTTTTAGTTTGAACTTGAATTATTCCTTCATTGAAATATTCATGGATAACCTCACTGACCTCTATACATAGTGCAAGCATACCAAATTTTGCACAAACAAATTTTAACCCTACACTAATGAAATCATTAGTAGAACATCCAAGCCCTTCAAAGTTAATATCTGGATGAACAGACATTTTTCTTGAATGAATCTAAAAAATGTATGCATGTGCATCCTCTATTAGGTGACAAAATTCTATCTTTTGGTTTATACATCCTAAAAGTTTTAAAATATTTGCATGATTTGTTGTTGTTATAACCTTTATGTGATCATCACTACTTAGTCCATTGAGCCAATTCAGTATTCTAGCATAGTTTATTGTATTCCTACATCCCCACTTACTTTGCTATCAAAAATTATTTGTTCTAATTACATTAAATTCATCCTCATGTTGAAACATAATGCCACACTCACAGATCAGGTCCACACTACTCGCATGCACAAATCCACATACTTTCATCCCCATTGGAGCTCATAGCACCACCAATTCACGCAACTCGCAAAACTCACACTCTACACTCAATACCACAAATCTGTGTTACTCCATGCTTTGATCCATGCATGCAGACATATGGCAATCCAACTCAACATTTCAATACTCATAGACACCTTGCAAATAAATTCAAACAAAAATGGCTTCAACTCCTTGCACATCAACGCACTCACTTCTCAACATAGATTCCCACTCGAATCTATCACTCATAATGGTCACATCACAACCAAGCTATGATACCAATTTGTTGGCTCTAATATCCATTTAAGAGGCAAGGACATAGAGAATGATATTCAAGAAATCAAGAAACCTCAAAAGTGAAAGATATATTAAATAAGCATATTCCCAGGTGTATTTTGTATTGTACAAATGATCACTATATAAATGATATGGACCATAACAAAATATGTCATAATTAGATTTTTTTTCTCAAACAAATTCCTCAACTTCCTTCGTAATATGTCCATGAATCTCTCCTTAAATATTGTAAACAACCATCTTCCCTAAAATCACTCATTTCTCTAAGTCTTTCAAGCTTTCTTAGACTTCTATGGTTGGTATACCTCATTACATTTTCATCACATAATTTATACATTAAATATAGTTCACAAGTAGGAGTTATACCTTCACACATGGTTTTCTCTTTTAGTGGATTTGTGGCACATGGTGGCTTATCCCATGCTTTTATAATTCATATTAAGAAATTATGATTGTATTCTAATCTAAGATAAATGGATTGGTGGTTTATAGATGCCACAAGATGTGTGTGTATGTGTGTAACAATTTTGGTTTTCCTATCTAGTTTTCCAGGGTAAAATCTTTGTGTTAGTGTATATGTTTACCATTACATCCTTTTTTTATTAAGAGCATGTTTGTAGCAATTAATTGTACATGGTTAAAAAATACATTTGGTATCTAAGGGGTTGAGATCTACAGAATTGATTCTTGTAGAGAAAGGAAATGATGATAAATTAAAAGATAGATATTGAGAAATTCAAATGGGTGGAGTTTTAAATGGAAGCTCAAAATGAAACATGTGTTTGTCGGCAAAGATCGATGGATCATTGTGGAGCTAGGTACTACACCAACAAGGATGTTAACAGAAGACTAAGCCAATTTGAATCGAAAAGGAAAGAGCACAATATAATTGTGTCTCTCATGTTGAATATTACTTAATGTTTCAAGAGAATCTACAATGAAAATGTTGTGGAACAAATTAGGGTTTTTGTATCAATCTAACTCCATGGTGAACAAATTTCTCCACCAAAAAAAAATGTATAGCCTAAGGATGAAGGATGAAGACTTGGTGACAAAGTGTTTGAGTGCCTTCAATACTATGGTAAGTCAAATATTATTTGTTGATATTAAGATTATATGAAGATAAGTGTATTGGTTTGTTATATTCTTTCCCAGACTCATGGGGTAGTCTCATTGTTGCCTTGGGTAGTATTGAAACTACTTTAAGTTTTGAGGAAATAGTCTCATCCTTGTTATTAAAGGAGATGAGATGGAAGAGCATAGAAATTCATAATAAAGATGTTTATTATGTAAGAGGACACTCCTAGAGAACAAATAAAAATAATTCCTTGAGTGGGAGATCTAAATCTAGAGGGAGATATAAATCTCAAGGAAAATTTGTAAAGGAAAGTGGGAGATGTGGATAAAAAGAGCATTATAAGAAACACTATAGATCTAAAATTACTGAGAAATAGAAGGGATCTGGTGATTCTACTTCAACAAAAGAAAAAACCTCCTCACATAAAGGGGGGGATGTGGTGGCCTGGGTGCAGGTGAAATAGACAATCTTGCAAATCCTGAAACAATTTCTTCTAAGTCTGATGGAGTTCCTTCTTCTTCCTGCATTGGAGTAACAGTCATCTATTTCTTGGCTGACTATTTATAAATTCCCCTTTTTTCTCAAATCACCACTCTTTCCCCCTTAATCGCCCCAAACCTTGTTACCAAAACAATTTACACAATAGAGCCTATTTTCCTTTATGGAGACTGTAATTCCACCGGAATTACAAAATACACTATCAACAGGGCATTTGGGTGGAATTAGCATGATTGTGCATAAATTACATTATCGGCAGTCTTACACAACCATAATGTGATTTTACACAGAAATGCACTATCAGCGGAGTTTCACTACCGTAATGCTATTTCACATGAAATACACTATCAGCGGGCTTTTACGAAGGAAAGAATTAATACACAAAGATACACTATCAACGGGTATTTTCAAGGGAAAACGTTATACATTATCGCAATCCCTATCAGCAGTTCCTAAAGGACGGGAACACAATATTCCTCCTTCTGATGCGATAACACGTGGAGCTATCGACAATTGCAATCAATGATTCCAATACTCCCCTACCAGACTCCCTCCGCATAAAGACTTGTGAATGCGATAAGCTTGTGGACTCGACAAGTTAATAGAGTCTCCAGTATAATGTTTCGAGTACAGAAGTCACACTTAGGACCTCGGCGCTTCAAAGGGTTAATTACTCTCCACTGTAGTTCTACGATGTGATATTGGTTTCAGACCCAATATGGGTATAAGCCAGATATAATAAGATTTCAAGTCTAGAACTCCATTCTAGCTAAGGTTTTTTCACGATTTTCCAACATAAACTAGAGTTTCGCCTGCAGAACTCTGCAATGCATATAAAGGAGCCAGGGCTCACCGATATAAAGGAAACACGCTCCAACAGGCTTCAACCAAAGTGTTAGTTGGAAAACAAGGCCAAATCATTGTTATTAAGCCTCAAAATAAAAGAAACGAAACCAATACATGCATAAATACTAGTTAACAAGGAAATACAGTTCAGATGCACAGAAAGGTATTCGGAGGTCACCATGCCTTTGAGATTGACCAATACATAGAGAAAATCCCTATTCCTTTGATAAATATGTGATAAAAGTATGCGGTCAAAATCCTATTACAATAGCATCCAAATTACATATATATTGGTTCATATTAACAACCAGATCCTAAAACATAGGCTTAATTTAATACAACTATCAGTTCTGCGAGACATCCTCCTCAAGAACCTCCACTATGCTAACTAATCCTATCTGTTCAGCGAGGTATTCTCCTTGAGAACCTCCACTATAACTTATCTATTAAAATTTATTACATCATGATTTATTCCTAGATTCTATCTCTATGATAAACTAGAAAAACTTGGAAATTGATGGCTAAAGGATCCCACTCCTTTGCTTGTAGAATTTTTTGTATTTTTGGAATAAGTTTGAAGTCTTTTTCCTCTATGTCTCATGCTCCTGCATTAGGATGTGTACTTGGATTCTTCAAGTACACATGTAGATAATGAGGCCTTCCTCGCTGACTTAGGGGAATTCTTTCAAATGAATCCTCATAGGGATTTGTTTTGCAAGTATGAAAGATATGGTGGCAATGATTGTTTCCTAGGAGATGACTCGATAGCTAGAATCATAACATGAGGAAAATTAAAGTTAAAGATTATAGGTGGAAGATTAAAACACTCCCTAGTATTATTTATACCCTCATGTTGGCTATAAATTTTATTTATGTAAGTAGATGAGCAATGCAGGTGTAAAAATAATAGTTGAAAGGGATACCTACAATATGGTTTGAGGAACAATGTTATTGCTTAGAGGAGTTCATATTGTAACTCTATATAAGTTATTGGGAAGCACTATTAGTGATGGGTGCAATAGTTCCATTGTTCATGAGAGTGGAGATGAAAAAGGAAAAACTTTTATAGCCTCTAGAGAAAAGATTATGTTGTGGCATAAAAGACTAGGGAATATCAAAGAGAAGAGACTTCGAGTAATACGTGATAAATTTATGGAAAAAGGTATTTATAATTTCTCTCTATATTTTGATTTCTATGAATATTGTTTATATGGGAAGCAAAATTAGGTAAGGTTCTCCTCTATATCTATGAAGGTAGAGGGAATATTACAGTTGGTGCAAATTGATGTGTTTGGACCTATGTTGGTTCCATCATTGGGTTTGCATAGAATGTATCATTTATAGATGCCTTCTAAAGGAATACATGGATTTGTTTCCTTAAGAAGAATTACTTGAAGTCTCTAAGAAGTTCAAATCATTTAAGGCTCTTTTGGAAAATCAAATAGAAAATAACATTAAGTTGTTGAAGGAATATAATGGTGGAGAATTATGTAGGAATGAATTCAAATATTTATGTAAGAAGTGTGATATAGCAAGGTAGAAGATACTCCATACACACCTAAGCATAATGGAATTGTAAAAATAATGAATAAGATGCTAATGGAGAAATCAAAGAGCATGTTTAGTGGTGTTGAGTTAGGATAGGAATTATGAGAAAAGGTAGTGAATACTACATGTTACATGGTAAATAGATCATCCTCATCATTGTTGAAAGATAAGACTCCACATGAAGTATGGATTAGTAAGAAACCCTCTTAAAGATCTCAATTCATTTTATTGTGATGCTTATGTACATGTTCTAAAGTAGAAATTAAGAAGGTTTTGTATAGTTGAGATGCAGTATTTAAAGAGATCAAATAGTTGTCTAATCAGAAGTCCTACCAAGGGAGAAAGTGTTGGAAATCAGAAGATGTGTAGATTAATTTAGATCTCCTTTTCCATAGTAATTACTTATGAATTTATTTTATTTCTTGTTAATCTTATATCTGATTCTTTCATCAAACAATTACCATAACATGGACATGAGGATCATAGAAACAAAAGAACACAAGATATAGGAGCCAAGCCAGGGAAAAACCCCTCGATGGGAAAAACCCGGAAAATTCTCTTCTTATAGAATCAGATCAAAGTAACATATCCAAGACCCATAACCATAGAAAGCTTCACCCTCTAGATGCAAAGTAAAATTCTCATTTTTTCATAACAAATCCATCACTAGGAAACTAGAAACAAGAGATGAACCAAGGTAGAACTTCCACAATTTCTAGCTTAAGAAAAAACCTCTTTATCATACTTTAGCCCTCCACTTCTTCTTTGTCCTTTCTGTGATATTTCAAATCACAATCCATCAAGTGTTTATGTCAAATTAGCTACATATTACCTCTATTTATATTGTCCAGAGGGGGTACGAATAGACATGTCCTTTAGGGCAGGGCCGTCTTGACAGGTAAGCAGACTTGGCATCTAGAGGGTTTTTGACCCAAAAATACATATTAAAAATTTATTTTCCTTTTTCTTTTACAATATGTCCAAAAAGGAATTTGACTCTTTGACTCAAAAAACTAGAAGCATGAAGAACATGATTGTGTAGAAAAATAATAATATATTTTCTTTTTCTTTTTCCTTTTTATATAAAATACATAATGGTACAAATTATGAAGACCGAACTAAGTTACATTCTTCAACAATCCCTCTTAACTAGGGAGGTATTCATAATTGTACAATCGATACATGGATCTTCTCATATTGAAATATTCTCATAAGAATATTTGGATTGATAACCATCTTAAGCATCAACATCATAACTATCATTGTCAACATTTCAAGGCCTTCACTAACAAGCTCTACTTATATCACATCATAATGCTGGGAGGATTTACGTTAGACACCACACTACCTCTTAAGGCACATACCCCATCCAAATGTTCACTAGGTATGTCCTTTTAGGACTATTCTTTTCTTTGTTTTCCATTCCTTAAAGAATATTGGTCCTATTTGACCACTCTTATCTTGGATACCCTATCCCATCCTCAAAGAGTGTTATGAGATTACTTCCTATCTTGGATTCTCTATCCCCAAGGAGTATCAATATCAGATTCTTATCTAATCCTCCATACCCCATTCTCTCTCCATGGCCTTCACTAGACATATGACTATAGTCCTAGTCTAGTGCATGACATATGAAGAAGACAATATAGTGTCCATAATCACTCCCTCTCAACCAGGGAGGAGATCCATACTCCTTCTCAAACATGAAGGAGATTTCTTACTCCCTCTTAATTAGTGAAACGTCATCATAACCATTAGTTGGTCTCATGCATCATCAAAACATCAACTACATTTTCTTCTATGGAGATATAATTGTAGTTGCAGGGCTTCACATAATACTGGGGCTTCTACCTTTCTAGGTGCCAAAATTTTTATGAAGCCAAGGTCTTTCACATGTTATCTTCGTGACATGCCATTTCAACTCGTCGTAGTACCATGACATATTGAACTTCGATATTTCTAGATCTTGTCAATTATCAAACAATTTTATCATCAACAGGTTTATTTGTCAATTATCAAACAATTTTATCATCAACAGGTTCATTTGTTTTCTTCAAGGAGCCAAACTTCCTCACAGTTGCTAGCACATGTCTTTCGCATACTCGTCAAAGAGTTGTATCAACTTTCTAATATCAATTATGTTTTCATGCTATTCCAAGCAATCAAAAAGTGTTATCCACACAATCCATGTGCTCCATGATCAAACCACGCAGTTGTAGTTACATCATCCAGAAAATTTTCCTTTCATCTTCTTCACATGCTTTTGAAATATGTTATACCAGGGATCCAACTCATATCCTAAGCAATTCATTAATATCAGATTTTCAAAATTATAACATTCTCTTAGTGAGAGTGCCATGTCAAATTCTGCTACTTGCTTCTTCTTAAGCCAACATTCTTTTGGATGTTCTATCTTCATATTGCAAAAAGATTTTGCTTCACCTTCAATAATCAATGTGTTCCTAGAATAAACTTATTAGCTATAAGCTTTAATATCATCAGGGTCCTTTCAGATCCCTCTTTCCATCATGCTCGTCAATATCAAGGAGACATCATAAAGCACAAGTCTTGTTTTCCCATCCTTCTCATCTTGCTTTTGATAATTTTAACACCATTCATTATGTTCCTACAATTTTCATCAACAAGTACAAGAAAAATATAAAAATACAAGATCATGATGTCAATCCTATCAATCTAGGGTTTCTATGATTTCTCAAAAGTGTATTTCTAGGGTTCTAGTTACAAACCATAGATATTCCTTGATCAAACCCTTCTTAGGGTTTTTACTTTTAGTGGAAACATTAATCCTAGGGTTTTGAATTTCAAGGCCTAAGTTTTATTCAATTCAACCTTTGTTATGGTTTTACCACATATCCTAGATTATCCTTTCAAAATTTAGATCAACAAACCCTAGAAGTTATTTTCAAGAGCTAGCATTTTTCTTAGAGGGAATAACCAATTGGGGTTTCCTTTACTAGGGTTTTCCAATTCAAGTCTCATCTAGGTTCTACAAACCCTAGATATCAAAAGCTGTAGGATCATACAAACCCTAGAATATTTTCAATCAACATGTTCTATCATGCAATACTTCTGCAAGCATGTTACAAAACCTCAATGCATTTCATTTCTAGATCTTAGAATCTAATCTTCACATTCCACTAAATACTAGGACCATTTTTCATCATACCTAGTCTTCACATCATCATGATGTAGTACATGCTAGGTCCTTTTTCCTTTCATAGTAGCAACAATTAGTGAAGGTTTCTACTTCTAGGGTTTCTCTTTTTATTCCACACTTTGCAAGGGTTTACAATCCCTTGATGCCAAGACCTGTCACGTATAAATTATAAAGTTCTACAATCACACATAGGAAGGTTAGTTGTAAAACCCTAAATTTTAAAATCTTTATGATCTGTCATACAAACACTAGAACCTTTATAGTTATCAAGTTTTGTCATCCATGCATTGCAATCATGTTGCAAAACTCTAATGATATTGTCATGTATTTCATATGATTATAGGACTTAATCTTTATATGCACCATATTGTTTTACTATTTAAATGCATTCAACAATTATACATACCTTCGAAATTTTACCTTATCTCCTTCTTTTTCAGTGTCCAATGCACAAGTGCATCTGTTTTTCAAGTTGAGATACTTTTGCAGAGTCCTTTATAAATTTCAAAGACCTCAGCGTTCATAATTCAGGTCCCTTCTTCAAACAGGTTATACACATCCTCTATTATGAGTCAAAAATAATATATAAACTATGTAAACTATCCATCATAAACATTGTTGTAGCCAAAAAATGCTCTTCGTGATCTAGTTGTCATGACCAAATAATTCAATGCCATAAAACGATGTTGCAAACCACATCACAATATCATCATTTTGATAGCTATTCGATGTTATTGAGTGCTACCACCATTCAATGTGATCCCACATAGAAATAAATTCGAGTCTTAGAACTACGAATCATTGAATAATTTGATGCCACGATGCCACTTTAGAGTACATGTAACGATTATGCTCAGAAAAGCGTTGTGAGCGTTAGAAACTAAACAAGATTTCAAGGAAATTCGGGATTATATCTTTACGTTTGCTTCGTTTCAAGGCTGCTACACATATTGTCATAAATTTACTGTAGAGTGTCATTTTTATCTCAATGATCATAATCATACAATCCCGGTGGTACCACTATCTCGAATCGCCATCATTGTATCTATTCCCTGCAAGACAAAGCAAAATCTTCTCAGAGCACAGGTATCCCGATTAATCTATATAAGTCACTGTTGACTAATGCGTGGCACAGAACTAAAATGCAAGTTACTGCAACAATTGTGATATCACTCTACCAATCACTGAGAAGAGTCGAGTTTGTGCGATGACAAAAAATTGTCCTGCAGCGTTATTTAGAATTGCCACAAATAATATAATTCCGAATGACTGACCACAATGTATTGTAACGATGTCATTTAAGATTATTACAAGAAAGAGGCTTACAGACCATAGAAATTATACGAGTCTCACTGTAATTGAGCCACAAGAAATCAAGTCCCTACTAAGTTTTGCGAGCCATCAAAGTGTGTGTATATAACTTATTGTCAATATCATCATTTTTATATGAAGACCACTGTTCACACACCGTCGCAGAGTGAGAGATACATAAGCAAAAGTGGGATTGTGTCATTACAGTGATAGCAAGTTGGTGCACAAAAATTATTGATGAAGCCACAGTAAATTATAAGAGTGAGTGTCTCAAAATGATCAAACCACTGTGTACTAACCTTAAACTGAGCCACTATATTTTTCTGAGATCAGGTTCTTCTGTCAGAGATAGAATCTCTTATACGCCTAGAATATTGTTCATACTTCGAGAATGCTCCAGAATTGAATTCAAAAATCATTTGTGTGATCTTCAGACCTCCTTTCTTAGACCTTTGTTATGATACCAGGTTGGAAATTAGGAGGTGTCTAAATTAATTTAGATTTCCCTTTCCATAGTATTTTTTTTGTGAATTTAATTTGCTTTTTGTTAATCTTTATTTGGATTCTTTTATCAAACAATTACTATAACATGAACATGAAGACCACATAAACAAAAAAACACAAGATATAGGCTACAAGTGAGGGGAAAACTCAGAAAATTCTCTTTTTTTAGGATCAGATCAAAGTGAGGTATCCAAGATCCATAACCACAAAAAACTTCACCCTCTAAAAACGAAGTCAAACTCTTATTTATGTATAGCAAATCCATCACCAAGAGACCAACAACAAGAGATGTACCAAGGCAAAACTTCCAAAATTTCTAGCTCAAGAAGAAAACCTCTATTTCAGACTTCGGCCCTCCACTTCTTCTTTGTCCTTTCTACAATATTTCGTACCACGATCCATCAAGTGTGTGTCCAAATGAGTTCCATCTTCCCTAAGTTTATACTGTCTAGAGGGGGCGCGAATAGACATGTTCTTTGGGGCATGGTCGACTTGACAGGTTGGTGGACTTGGCATCTAGAAGGCTTTTTACCCAAAAATACATATTAAGGCTTTATTTTCCTTTTTCTTTTACAACATGTCCAAATAGGACTTTAACTTTTTTACTAAAAAACCTAGAATTAAGAAGAACATGCTTGTCTAGGAAAATAATAATATTTTTTCTTTTTCTTTTTATTTTGCCTTCTTACATAAAATACATAATGGTACAAATTATTAATATCGAACTTAGTTACATTCTCCAATGGAAAGAACTAGAGAATATACAATTTGAATTGAAGTATGAATCAAATTTTGCATAATAATGAGAATCAAAAGAAGAAGAACCACATACTCTAATATTGAGGAGATTAGTTTGGGAAAAAAGGAAGCTAGAAAGATACACTCCACATGACTTCTATTCAAATATTGTTTTGTTTATTACTAATGGTTATCCTAAAATCGTTAGGGAGGAAGTGGATTCAGAGGATCAAAAACTCTAGAAAAATGTCATGATTGAAGAAATGGAACCCTTAGACAAAAATGAGGCTTGGAATCTGGTGAAGTTTCTCACTAGAATAAATCCCTTTGGCATCAAATGGGTATTTAGGAAGAAATTGAATGCAAAATGAAATGTGGAGAAATGCAAATCTAAATTGCTAGCAAGAGGTTATTACCAAGAAGAGGGAAGAGGGAGTTGATTTTCATGATATTTTTTCTCCTATTGCCAAGTTAAATTCTATTATATTTATTTTATTTTTTTAATCATTTTTGTTGATTTTGAAGTAGAATATATGGACAAGAAGAAAAAAAAATCCTACATGGGGATCTAGAAGAATAAATCTACATGAATCAGTTAGAAGGCTTCATCATGAAGGGAAATAAAGAATTGGTATGAAGGCTAAAAAATGATATGAGAATGTTAGGGATTTATTCTAGTGGATGTTATGTTGATTGAAAATGACAAGGAGATCATTGAGAAAGTGAAAACTCAAATTTCCTATAAATTTGACATGAAGGATCTTAGTGCTACAAATTTCATTTTATGCATGGAAATTAAAAGAGATCATGGAAAAAATTAAGCTCTAGTTAAATCATAGGAAGTATGTCAAGACAATATTGTAGAGGTTTAATATGAAGGAATGTACACCATTAAAGGTCCCTATTCCTATAGGTGTGAACTTATATATAGATTAGCATCCCCAGACACATCAGATGAAGAGGACATGTCTCATGTTCCATATGTTAGTGCAATTGGAAGTTTGATGTATGCAATAGTATTTACTAAACCAAAGTTTGCATATGTAGTGGGAGTATTGAGTAGGTATATTTCAAAACCTAGGAAGCAACGTTGGATAGTAGTAAAGAGGATTTTCGTGTATTTGTGTGGAACTATTGGTTATAGATTATGCTACCAAGGAAGATCAAGATTAGACATAGTGTTAGAAGTCTATGGCTTTATTAATGCAAACTTGGTTGGATATCTAGATTGTATAATATCTACAAGTGGGTATGTTCCTAACATATTTGAAGGAGTAATCCATTGGATGAGAGAAATATTGTCTATAGTTGATTTCTCAACTATAGAGGTTGAATACATGGTAGCCTCTCATGCAAGCAAGGAAGTAGTATGGTTACATATATTGTGTTAAGTATTGGATTGGTACAACAAGTTGTAAGGATAGATTGTGATATTCAAAGTGAAATATTTCTAACGAAGAAGTCAGCTTATCATTCTAAGACAAATCATATTGAAGATTGGTATCACTTTCTGAGAGTTATGAATGAAAACAAGAAGGTGCTACTAGAAAAAGCAGACAGTTTTAAGAATGTTGAAGATTCGTTAACAAAATTTGTGAGCATTAAGAAATTATATTGGCATAGAGAAACCACAAGTATTATTATCCTAGATTATTGATTGTGTACTCCTGCAACCCCCTTGTATGCAAAGAAAAAAGTGAGTGGGAGAATATTGGGTATGAGTTATAGTATTTTCATAACTATCTCCATGCATTGTATGTTGTGTTGGGAATAGTAGGGAGGTCATAGGGGTAGCAGCAACCCCCCTTGTTTAAGTGGTTTGTAGGGGGTGGAAGCCCCTTCCCATGGGGGTTCAGGGGCAACATCCACAAAAGAATTTTTCATCTGTTTTTAGAAGTTTTCAGCACATGGCTTTCACTTTTAGTATTTTGTGGCACATGGTGGTTTAGCCCATGGTTTTGTAATTTCAATTAAGGAACAATGGTTGTATTATATTCCACAATAAATGGATTGGTGGTTTATGGATGCGACATAATATGTGTGTGTGTGTAATATTGTAAAGATGAATATACTGAAAAATATTTTTGGCTTTTCAGTTTGGTTTTTTTGAGTAAAACCTTTGTGTAATGTGTGTGTCTACCATTACATCTTTTCTATTTTATTAGGAATACATTTGGAGCAATTAACTATACATAGTTAAAACCTACAAAATCTACATGAAACGGTTAAAAGGGTTTATAGTGAAAGGTAAGAAAGAGCAAGTTTTCGCATTGAAAAAGTCCTTATATGGGTTAAAATAATCTCCAATGATGTGGTATCAAATATTTAATACTTATTTATTGGGATGGTATCAAAAGGAACAAAGTTGATCACTATGTGTATTTCAAATTAGTAGGTGATCATTTTATTTATGTGGTATTGTATGTGGATGATATGTTTCCAATTGGAAACAACATGGAAATAATCGAGGGAAAACTCAATTATCCTCTAAATATGACATGAAATGTTTTGTTGCTACAAATTTTATTCTAGGCATAAAAAATAAAAATAAAAACAAGTAAATAGGAAACTTTGGTTGAATCAAAGAAAATATGTTGAGACATTAGTATGGAGGTTTAATATGTAGGAATGTAGACTAATCGAGGTCCCTATTCCTATAGGTGTATAGTTATCTACAAATCAAAGTCCTAAGACACAAGAAAATGAAGAGGGTATGTATCTTGTTTTATATGCTAGTGCTTTTGGCAATTTGATGCATGAAATCGCTTGCACTAGACTATACATTGTGCATGCAATCGGAGTTTGGAGAAATTATATGTCAAAACCAAGAAAGGGGCATTAGAAAATTGCAAAGAAGGTTTTCAAGTATTTGTGCAACATTATAAATTATGGGGTTTTCTAACAAGGAAGACTTATAATAGACAATGTGTTGGAAATTGATGGCTTTGTTGATGCAGATTGAGCTAGAGATCTAGATAGTAAAAGATATACAAGTGGTTGCGTTTAACCTGTTTGGAGGATTCATCAATTGGATGAGCAAGAGACAATCTATAGTTTCACTCTCCACTACAAAAGCTAAATACATGGAAACCATTCATGTAGGTAAGGAAGTTTAATGGTTACAAAGATTATGTTTAGTTATTAGGTATCTATAGCAATCTATAAGGTTAGATTGTGACAGTCAAAGTACAATATTTCCTACAAAGAACTCGGCTTATAATTCTAATAAAAATAATATTGATGTTTAGTATCACTTTCTTAGAGATATGCTTGAATAAAAGAAGGTGTTGTCAATGAAAGTAGATACTTTGAAGAATGTTGCATATTCATTAACAAAGTCTAAGACCATTGATATTTTTTCTTATTATAGAAACATTGAGCATTGTTTCCTTAAATTGTTGATCACATAATATTGTGGTTTGTTATATACAAATAAAATAATAAGTAGGAGAATGTTGGGTATGCCTTATATTATTTACATGACTATGCTCATGTGAAATTCATATGTTATAAGAATAGTGGTGGGTCATTAGGGAGTGGAAACTAACCCTATTTGGCGAGGTTGTATGGGTTTGATAGCCCCATCCCCCACCCCCACCCAACCGAAAATAAATAAATAAATTGGGTAGTTTTTTGTGTCCTTTTTTGGTAGATTTCAACATGTTTTTTACTTTTTGTGGTTTTGTGGTACATGATTTTTCAGCCCATCATTTTCTAATTATGGTTAAGTAATTAAGGTTTTAATCTAATTCAAATCAATTGTTTATGGTTTTGGATGCTATAGGATCCGTTATATTGTATTGTATATGATGAACTTAGATGATGATAAGAATTAGAGGTGCATATTTAAACATTTTGCTAGTTTTCCCAATTAAGGGTTTCTAGGGTAAATCTCTCAGTATTATGTGTGATTTTCATTGTTTACTTTCTATTATAAATAATGTGTACACATTGCTTATTGTATGGTTTAAATTATAGTTACATAGATGTTTAGATCATAGAGATTGTAGTGCAATAGGTACTCTAACAAATATAGATGAAAATGATTCTATTGAAGGGAAACCTTTTGGATCTTCCTCATTTGATGTGTTAGTGAAGGAATTAGTGTTTCTTGTGAAATTTGATCATCACAGTTATAGTTTAGGAACCTTACTTCTTAGGAAATAAAAAATAAATGGTGGATTTCGATATAGGTTCATTCTTAAATGTTGAAATCATTAACTAGTATGAATGTTCAATGACACAAATGAACCAAAAACACAATATTAGTTTTATGTGAGAAAAGATTAATCTAGTCCATTGGTGGTCCTCATAGCCAAATTAAATTAATAGGGGAATAATTTCAAATGTTCTAGAAGGAGAGGTGGTACACTTTGCACGACTAGATGGTAATAAATTTGGAGAATTAGTCTAGAAAACATTTATCCATTTTGAGAAATTTCGATTATTAAAGGGTTCTTTCCTAATATGGTTTGCAAACTACCTACCCTTAAGGATACCCATTTATATGTGATATTTAAAATATTCAAAAGGAACCTAGTGTCAACTTTTGCGAAAAATTCAAAGCATGTCCTCTACAAATGGTGTATCTGCCTATAGATAATGTAGATTGTATTGATATAAAAATTGTGGCAACAATGAAATATAATACTATAAAATGCCAAATTAGGAGATTAGGAGTGCATCTTCTAGAATAAATTTAAGCATAATATATGTAGATGCATTTGACGTAAGTGCATTATATGCAAAAATGGGCATTATGTTTTGCTGTAATATATCTATATATATATATATATATATATATATATAGAAGAGAGAGAGAGAGAGAGAGAGAAGAGAGAGAGAGAGAGAGAGTTTTCCTAAAATTCCATTTCAGTCAATGGTTTATAGGAAAAATAAGATACATCATGAATCAAAATTCAAAGAGAAACTTTGTATGAAATTTTATGGCATTGAAATCCCCTATTTCCAAACAAGGATAAGAAGATAAAATAATTCCCTTTATAATGAAATTTGACATATTATATTTGTTGAAAAATGGCAACAAGAAATGCTAAAAATAGAAGTGCTAAAAATAGCACTACTATGAATAGAAATTTAGGTACTAGTGTTGGACATAGCAACAAGGAATTAAAAATGGAAGTGCTAAAAATAGCATTGCTATGAATAGCATTTCGGGATGGATTCCAATTTTAGTTAATCCCTGAATTAAAATTGAGAAGCAAAATTCGAATTTGATCTTAGCAGTTGTTTGAAAAATAATTAATTAATTCATATTGAGTTAATTAGTCGGAGAAAATCAAACATGAAGTCTATGTGAAGACATGCAATAGTTTCTCCATTGATTGAGGAATGTATCCCTTAGTTAAAGAGATAAGGATGAATTGTAATTTGAGTTGTAATTAGTTAGCTCGGTTAACTAAGTTAAGTCCAATTAGAATAGTTCTAACAGTTTGTAGAATTAATTGTGAGTTCAATTAGTTAATTCTTGCATGCATGTAACTGTTGCTCTCTAGATAACAAAAGATTTTCTCATAAATAACTCATGCATGTCGGTTCAATCAGAGACCCAGTTGAGATCAGAGGAAGGGACAGTGTACTATCAATTGGGGGATTTTTCCTATATAGGAAACTCATCCATGCAGAAGGAATTATCTCCTTCAGGTTTGTGCAAGTATTTCAGAGGTCAGAGTAGTGTGTGAGGGAAAATTACACACAAGTGGCAGCTTGAGGACCCAGGAGAAACTGCACAAGGAAATAGGAGGCTTGGAGCAAAGAGTAGAAGGCTTGTGAGAAGCCTTTGACTGCCTATGAGCAGCAGTTGGATTGCAGAGAGAGCAGGATAGCTTGTGAGCTGATTCTTTTTGTAATCTGAACATATTTCCACTTGTATGATAATACAGAGATTGGGGTTTTAGGTTGAGGCTTTCCCCGGGTTATTTATTCTGTGTTATGTGTGATTGATTTCTCATTCTTAGTTATATGTGTTCTCTTGATCTTG
>APFE031544723.1:228889-242484 GCA_000404065.3 Pinus taeda
TTGATCTTGCTCAATTCGATTAAGCTTCCGCAAAGTGTTGTAGAAGTAGATCTTGTATTGTGTTTTAGTATATTGCATAATCTGTTGATCTATAGTGGGAATTTCTACATGGTATCAAAGCTAGCGGATCTATAGAGAAATTTCTACATGGTATCAGAGCAAAGGTGATCAAAGGAGAAGAATAGTATACAAGAAGGGAGAAGTTCGAATTTTGTGGTTCCTGAATATAGAAATTTAGTTCTTTTCACATCTCAATTTCACAATGGAGTTCAACGGTTTAAGATTCGATTATGCCCTTGATGGCAGCTCAAATTATATAGCCTGGAAGGATCGCATGGAAGTAGTATTAGAGGATAACGGTCTAAAGGACTTCATTGATCAAGAATTCCCCAAGCCGACTGATGCTACTCAATTGGCGGAATGGAAGAAATGTGTGGCTAGAGCAAGGAGAATCCTCTTGGAGGGAGTTTGAGACCATATTATCTCAAGCCTCCATGGGAAGGAGACACCGTTTTTGATGTGGAAAACATTGAAAGATCTATATTAGAATAGCGGGGATCAGAGGAAGTTGGCGCTGAAAGACAAGCTTCGGAAAATCAAGTGTGAAAAGGGCGACACGATCTCTACATATCTGAACAAGCTCACCACTTGCAGGGATGAGCTTGGAAGTGTAGGGATCACGACCGCTAATGATGACATGGTGAGTCTTGCACTCCTCGATCTTCCTAAGAGTTGGCATAGCTACCAAGACTCGGTTAATGGAAGAGAAAAACTGCCAGATTGGGAACGACTTTGGTCGGATCTAATGCAAGAGGAGATAAGAAGAAGCACCAGAGATGGTTCTTCATCCAAGGAGGATGAAGAAAATTGCGCCTTAGCGAGTAAGGTGAAGAAAGGGAAGGAGAAGGATTCTCATCCCAAATCGAGTTCTTCCCATGGTAGGAAGAATTTTGACAAATCGAAAGTGCGATGCTTTCATTGTCATGAGGTGGGCCATTTTGCTACAAATTTTCCACTGAAGAAATCCAAGAAGGGATCCTTGGAAGGATCAGAAGGTGAGGCACTTGCCTCACAGTTAGAGTTGGATTTCACTCTCATCGCATGCATGGTTTCATCCATGGTGGGAAGTGGTTAGTTTCTTGACAGTGGAGCTTCTTTCCACATGAATGCTGACAAGAGTTTGTTCAGCATCTTGGAGGAGAAAGATCTCTAGATACTCATATCAATGGGTAATGATGAAAAGTATAGTGTCTCAGGTGTAGGCACGGTTGTTTTTCAGAGAGAGAATGGAGCTCGCATTACCTTGACTGATGTCAAGTATGTACCAGGACTAAAGAAAAATTTGGTGTCGATTGCCATGCTAGAAGACAAGGGCTATGATGTAGTCTTTAGTAAGGGAAAGGTTTTCCTTTGACACATCACCACGAGACAGGTGAAGCAGATCGATTCACGAGTCAAGAACCTGTATACTCTTGAGGTTAAAGATGCATGCAAAGCCTTGAAGAGCAAGGCAATTGTTGGAGACTTGGTGGTTGAGAGGGAGAGTACATTACCTCTCAGCATGCAGCCATAGGAGAAGTCTCAAATGATTGTGGAGGAGCCACGATTGGTGAAGCAACTTCAGAAGGTTGTGGAGCAGCCACAACTGGGGAAGCCGAGAGGAGGCAAAGTGGAGGCATCCACTCACGCAGAGACCTCCAGTAGGGGGAAATTTCAAGCCAAATGGGCAGAGGGATCACATGCATCCATACCTCTAGGTAGGAGGTGGGGCGATGTGGAGTGACAGTCCCAAGAAGGCTGGAATAGGGGCAGGATCATTGAGGTACCCAACCTCTTTGATTAGACCTTGCTAGAGGAGCCCTGACGAGGAGTAGTAGGACTATCTGAGTGGGTAGAGACAGATGCGGATGGAGTGGCAGAGACAGCTATAGTGTAGGAATCCCAAGACAGTGCAGAGCTAGCAGGCTGCAACAATGCAAGAGGCACATGAGTGTTGCACCAGTACAGGATGGCACAGAGAGGTGTGCAATGATGCGAGATGCATGGAGTGTTGCAGTAGTTCAGAGTTCAGAGAGGGAGCACTTATCAATGGCAGATGGAGCTTCAGCATCAGAGGATGTTTCTAGCCCAACAGGGAGGTCAGTTGGGAGTTTTTCTTGTTTCTATAGTTGCTAAAGTAATAACAATTGGAAGAAGTGTTGCATGCAGAACATTCCAAAGGTTCATGATCGAGTTCGAGTTCAATGCCTTTCTTGTTGAGAGGGAGTGTTGAAAATGGCAACAAGAAATGCTAAAAATAGAAGTGATAAAAATAGAACTGCTATAAATAGCAGTTTGGGTACCAGTGTTGGACATAGCAATAAGGAATTAAAAATGGAAGTGCTAAAACTAGCATTGCTATAAATAGCATTTCGGGATGGATTCCAATTTTAGCTAGTCCCTGAACTAAAATTGAGAACTAAAATTTGAATTTGATCTCAGCAACGGTTTGAAAAATAATTAATTAATTCATCTTGATTTAATTAGTTGGAGAAAATCAAACATGAATTCTATGTGAAGACATGCAACGGTTTCTCCATTGATTGAGGAATTTATCCCTTATTTAAAGAGATAAGGATGAGTTGTAATTTGAGTTGTAATTAGTTAGCTTAGTTAACTGAGTTAAGTCCAGTTAGATTATTTCTAACAGTTTGTAGAATTAATTGCGAGTTCAGTTAGTTGATGCTTGCATGCATGTAACTGCTGCTCTCCAGATAACTGAATATTCTTTCATAAATAACTCATGCATGTCAGTTCAGTCAGAGACCCAGTTGAGATCAGAGGAAGGGACAGTGTACTATCAGTTGGAGGATTTGTCCTATATAGGAAACTCATCCATGCAGAAGGAATTATCTCCTTTAGGTTTGTGCAGTTATTTCAGAGGTTAGAGCAGTGTGTGAGGGATTATTACACACATGTGGAAGCTTGAGGACCCAGGAGAAACTGTGTAAGGAAATAGGAGGTTTGGAGGGCAGAGGAGAAGGTTTGTGAGAATCCTTTGACTATCTATGAGCAAAAATTGGATTGCAGAGAGAGCAGGATATCTTGTGAGCAAATTCTTTTTGTAATCTGAACATATTTCCACTTGTATGATAATACAGAGATTGTGGTTTTAGGTTGAGGCTTTCCCCGAGTTATTTCTTCTATGTTATGTGTGATTGATTTCTCATTCTCAATTATATGTGTTCTCTTGATCTTGCTCAATTCGATTAAGCTTCCACAAAGTGTTGTTGAAGTAGATCTTGTATTGTGTTTTAGTATATTGCATAATATGTTGATCTACAGTGGGAATTTATACAATATTTATGTCAAAATCCATACTTTAAATGTTAAAGAATTAAAATAATCAAGTTATATCATTATAAAAATATGTTTATAAGTGGTGGTTTATAGGTTTTGAATGGAAATAGTGGATTTCAAAAATATGGATCAAATACTATTGTAATAGTAGCTAGTATCAATTGGATTATGTAGAAAATTCATATGAGGCTTTACATATAAGTTGTTCAATAAGTCAAATGGGATAAGGGCCCCTCTTAAATTTTTTCCATCTAATATGTTCCAAGGTTTGCTTCAGAATATGGATAATGATAACATTCAATGGATTGTACTTTCTCTAGTGTCACAATCCACATTAATAAATTAATGGGAAAACATCTTCTAGATGATAAAATCACAAAGGACAACTTCTTTACAAGCCTAGGATTTCCACTAATCCAACAGAAGTAGAATGGTTGCAAGTAGTTCATATGACCCATAATCATTATATGGCAAGTTTTTTTCATATATATTATGCCCACAAATTATCTTTAGAGAAGAGTCCAAGCGCGTACTTGATCATTGTGCATGACAAGATGGATAAGTCAACGACTTTTATACCTAGGTTGGGTAAGAAGTAAAATCTTATTAGAAATTCCATAAATCTTCACATTTCTTTGATTTGTAGGATTACACATGAACACAAGTCTCAAAGATGGGTTCAAATTTTACTTTGACTTCATTGACTAAATGTCTAAAGGATATTGAAGAACCAATGGTGGATCAATGTGGGGATTTGTTTTACAATAAGGGAACATTGAACTACCCTTTGCATGATGTTATATCACAATCCAACTCTTATGAAAAACATTTACCTTTAGGAAATATTATATGCAAACACTTGAGATAAATATTGATGTCGAAAATGTTTATAGGTCAAATAGAAAATTGACACCAATTTTATTGCTACAAATGGATAATTATGTGAGTGATAATAAAAATCATTAAATATTTGCATTTTTATCCCTTTTAACATCAAGGAATATTTTTGACATTTTTCGAATTTTGAAGCTCTAAGATTATAAAAACTTTTACACCATGTAGGATTTTAAGTAAAACCACAAGATCTGAATTTTCGCAAAGAGATTAAAAGACCAAATCAAGTTCATTTGTATTACATTACCTGACTTGAGTGCAATTAAATATCACTCTCATAGAGAGGACTAATGCACACTACATGTGGTTCCTTGTTCACATACAACCAATAGAGAATAAACTCACCCTCGGTTCAAGTTAGCTAGCCCAAAACTAGATTTTTATGGTCTAAACTAGAGTTAGGGTCAATAATAGAGTTAAATAAGAGTAGTATGAGCCAAAAATAAGTGATAACTAAAGACAAACCTCACACACATCACTCCTAACTCCAAGATTATAAATAAAACCCAAAAATAGGACTAAAAATAAAGAGATAAGGTTTTTTACCATAAAGGGACAAGTGGATAAGGTTTGTCCCCAAAAATAGGAAGGAAGTATGCACTTGTGGATAAGACAAATAAGGATAATATTCGGATTGGGTGTTAGAGGAGAGACATTTTGGGGATTGTATTGCTACCATCCCCATAGGGACATGACCATATGGCACCCCCATTACCCACCACCCTCATTAATGAGACGGCCATTTGTGATCATAGTTGGTAGTCTGGACATGACGGTGATGTAGTCCTCAAGTAGTATAGGATGACTCATAAACAATAAGAAGAGTTTAGCCACTTCAATGAAAAATAATATTGGCATATTTTTTGTCATGAGTGAAACCAATATAAGTGATTTCTCCCATGCATAAACCACATTATGCAAAGGTTTGGTCACTCATGCAACTAAGTTGTGGATCTTAGCTCAAAGCAATGGAAATTATGGAACTGTAGGCCATAGGGAAGAAGTTTCATTGGTATTTGTGGACTCTACTCTCCTCTGTTTACCTCTTCATCTAGCAATGAACCCTCATTCTTATAGGATTTTTATAACTTTATGTTGTTGTTTCCTTATTTTAATTCCTATTTCCTTGGCTTTCCCTCTAGAACCTCGATTTTTTTCTTCATTCTCCTCTATCAATTCCAATAATCTTCTTTATCCTTTAGCTTGGGTTTCATCTATCCTAGTAAGTTGGATGCTTCTAGTTCAATCAAGTGATTTTGGTTTCCTCCCTATTTGGATTCCTCTTTACCCTTGGCCTTGTCACTCTCTGATTCTAGGGTGCTCTCTATGCTCACACCTTGGGGTATAGTTCCTTCTTGTCCCTTCCTCTCAACATTCTCTTCTCTTGCTTCAATGCATAGGTGACTATTAATTGATGACGCCTTGTCAAAGGGCTCATATCCACTAGGGTATATCCTACTTTCGGTATAATGATGGCTTGTGGCCTTAGTAGAGATCGGAAAGTTTTACCCAATGTTACAAGGAGAATATAAATCCAAATATTCAAGCGAAAATTATTGAGGTTGGATGGGATATAACAACAAAATGAGGTTGTTTTATGGGCATACAATTTGATTGAAATTACATATTGGGTGTCATATATTGGGAACACTAGAGGGAAATATCATCAACACATACATATGGTCAAAATTTATCGACACTTAAAGATACTCTTAGGCTAAGTACTCCTTGAAAAAATGAGGCCAAAGAGGAAATTATTCTTATGTTAGATGACATGCAACTCAATATGAGGAGCTTGGGTAGGTTTTTGTGCCACATTGGATATGATCTCAGCCTCCTATGGATCCTAAAATATTTCCTACTAGCACCAACGAGCCCATCCCTATGGACACCTCTGACTCATCAAGTCCAAATGATAGGTTCTATTTTGCCTATTTCTCTAAGTCTTTTCAATCAATATTTTTGTCTAGTTGTTAAACTTTGGTTTCAAGATACTCTATTAAGTTATATTTCCATGTTACTAGTGAACTATTAATGTTATTTGATACGGATGACAAAACAATTATGGCTTGTCACAAGTCTAGTTTCCCTAGTGCTAGATTAGGGACAACCAAATTTTGCCCTCTTATTATGTTTTAAATCTTAATTATAACTTTAATTTACAAAAAAAATGGTGGATGGTGATAAGGAAATGTGCATTAATGTACAATAAATATCCATGTCGATGCCAATCACTACCACATGCCATCCCACATGGCATCTCCTACTAAAAATAGACACAATATAAATAGTAACATGTAAAAATAGCAAGACTTAAAAGGTATGGAATGTTCACGTACACCAACACCCCACCATACCCCCCCACAAACCACAATTGTTATGCGCACAATAAATGAGTTCCTACAATTTTCAAGCATGACATAGGTACTCATGTACAAATAAATATGCAAAACAAAATATGACAAAGGTGAGGTAAAAAGGGAAAACCCAATTGGATGAAAACCCCCTCAAAATGCAAATTTATGTTTATTTTGTAGTTTTTATCAAGAAGGATGGTGTTGTTGATAAAACACCTCATCATGATGGATCTATCCTCAAACCCTTTTTGTCTCATCATGTGAGAAGCCATTGAATTTTTGTTGAGCTTTTTACTTTTTTACAATATCAATGAGTGTTCATGGAGAACTAATAAACTAAATCTTAGTTCTTTGTATCCTAGTAGTATCATCCACTAGCTCACTAGTTGATTCTAATGTATGATGTGCCCTTTGTGGCTCGCAATATAGATCTGAAATATGTTACTCATGGACTTCTAAATTATAATCTAAAATCTGATCAAAAATATAATCTAAAAAGTTTGTAACAACATCTCAAACATCTCCCTTAAGGAGATTGGATAATGGTGCAATTGGTTCTTCCAAGAGTGCATGTAAGAGACCTTCGTCAATTTTTTCATCTAAATTTTATCTATTTCTTTCATGTGCATGGGTTGGAAAATAAACATAATCGGATTTAGGAATGAAATGAGAAAAAGTACACAACCTAGAATGTTGATCCACCTCACCAACTTTAATCTAGAACCATTTGTCATCTTTGAAATTATGAATAAATCTAAAGTGAACTCAACTCGCTTTCTTATACCTAAGTATGTAATATAGTAGATAAACAGGATATTCATGGAAATATTTAGAACATGTAACACATTTTGAGAGGTTTCATAATCAAGGTCCACTCTCTATTCTCAACATCCTCTCATAATAATTTTATCTCCCAATGTCATAATAGGTCTAGTGCAAGGTATCAAGGAATAAAAAGAATGTTGTGTTGGAGACAAATGATTAGAGGCACTTGACTCTAAGATACATCTATCAGATGATGAATAAATAATATTCAAAAAAATACCCTTACCTTGATCATCTAGTGACTTGTCTTTGGTATTCTTCTTAACATTGTCTGGTATGCAATATGCAAGGTTGTGTTGTTGAAGAACTTGTGCCATAATATTAATTTTATTAACCATGTAGAAGCTCTCTAGATCAAAGCCTCTATTGCAATAGTTTCACCTTGTCCTCTCCTTCTTATAGTGTCATCCCTTAGGGCTTGAAGTCCCCTTAGTGGATTCAATGCTTTCTATGTGATCAAGATTCCTTGAATTACGTTTTTTTTCTTATTTCTATCATCCTATATTAAAAGTTCATGGGGCATGGATATCTTAATAACCCCTATATAGATGAGCTTATCTTGATCATGATTGAGTGAATTTATGAGGTCATCCATATAGATAATATTCCATTTTTTCCGATAGAAATTCAATTAATGTGGCAAGAAGGAACAAACATTGAATACTCAGTTCTTAGCTTTGAAAGTACTAAAAGAATTATTTGCTTCTCCTTTCTATCAATGCCGCAAGATTTAAACTATTGAAGTAAAGTTTTAACCTAGAGTAGAAGTCATGTAGGGTTTCAAATTTTCTTGGATTAAAATATAGGAGCTCATTCTCCAACAAATGTCCTCTCAAATTATCCAACTTACCAAATCCATCCAATTTAGTCCATAGTTCATTGGGAGTTGTGCGAGCATCAAGATGGAAGTGCAAATCTAGATAAATGGACAAGCATAGGATCACATAGGCTTCATCTATTCTATTGAATTAATTTTCATTCTCTACAGCTAAATTGAGCTCTACTTCAATCCCCATAGTGATTTTATAAATGCTCTTATTGTATAATAAAAGTAGGACCTTTGGATTCCACTCAAAGTCATTTAATGGAGTAAGAGTCACACTAATAGTGAGTTGATCCATCTTCTTTGGGCTATCCATCTTCTTTGATTGAATACAATTAAACATCACTTTCATAGAGAGAACTAGTGTGCACTAAGTGTGGAACTCACCCTTGATTCCATTTAAATAGCCCAAAAATGGAGGTGTGGTCTAAATTAGAGTTAGAGTCAATAATATATTTTACTAAGGATAAGATTAGACAAAAATAAGTGAGAACTAAATATGTAACTAACACACATCACTTATAAATCCAAAATTATATATAAAATCCAAAAAATGGGACTAAAACTCAAGAGATAAGGTTTCCTAGAATAAAGGGATAAGTGGATAAGGTTTGGTCCCACAAACTAGAAGGAGTGTGCACTTGGGGATAAGATAGCTAGGGATAATTAAGTGTACATTAACGGATAATAAACAGCCATTTCATTACCTAGTCACTGCTACATGTCATCCTACATCGCATCTCTTTCTAGAAATAGACACACTATAGATAGTAACTACTAAAAATAGTAGTACTCCTTAAAGGGTAGGATATTTAGGATAGGAAGTTTGCATGTCCACCAATACACATTGTTGAAGTGGATTCATCCTTTTGTGACACATGCATGAAGACTTAGATGTAACTTATGAGGGTTTATTAGTTAAATTAACGTGAAAATATATTTTCATTGTTAAAGATGGTAAACACTTATAAGACATGTCAAGATCGCAATTACAATGTCCCATAGTTAATTGATGAATTTTTTGACTTCAAGAGCTTTGTGGAACCACATGTTTTGGATGTTAATTCTAATATCACAAGTATCAAAGGATTCCAATTCTTCAAGTTTTTTTCTCATTAATTATGGGCTAGATATGTAATATGGATCCCCTCTTCAGGGTGAAAAGTGGTAATATCTTATTAATATGCCAATGTTCTTTGTGTGATGGTAGTGCAGACATATCAATGGGGTAACCTCAATTGTCAAATCGTCAAGTAAATATAGATCCTAATAGGATGAAATAAAAATGAGATTAGAATTATATATTTCATTTTGGAAGAAAAGGATTAATACGGGACAAGAACAAAATTGGAACCTCAAGATAATTTATTGGGAGACTATATTTAAATATTTTTCCACTCCCTTTCATAGCATTAAACCCTAAACAACTAATTTATAGTCATCCACAATGCAATAAATAAAAAGCAATGCTCCTATAAAGCCTCACATGAAATTATGAAAGTGTACTTAGGGTATACATGATGAGGCCGTCAGAGAGGGTCGGGAACTTGTAAGGAATTATTGGATAGAAGGGGAGACGGATGGAATTTGGCAAAAATGGAGAAATCATGAAGAATGGAATGAGAATATGGATCAGGAGCAACGAAGAACATACACAAAAGAATTGGACTCAAGGAAAATAAAAGTAAGACAGGGGCCGGACATTCTCAGATGGGGAAAGCCCACAAGAGGAACCTATTCAGTAAAGGAAGCCTATTATTTAGCAACTCATCAAGAAAGGGAGGAAGAAGCAATGGACTGGAAGGAAATTTGGAATAGTAAGTGGTGGCCAAAGATAGGGATATTTTCCTGGCTTGTAGGAAGAGAAAGATCTTAACTTGGGACAAAATTCAAAGAAGAGGCTTCTCGGGTCCATCCAGATGTAGCCTATGTAGGATGGAGTCAGAGACACAAGAACACATTTTGAATTCATGCTCCTTCGCTCGACATCAGTGGGGATAGATCAGGAACCTATTTGGCAAATCCAACAGGGACCCTAGTGACATCATAAAACCTTTATTTCACTGGGGCCAGGGACAATTCTCCTGCAAGGTCGTAAGGAGAACTTGGAATTTAGCTATAGGTTTTGTCATATGGCATTTGTGGAAGGAAAGAATTCGCAGGATATTCCTGGATAAAATTAACACCACGACGAAGGTATGGAAAGGAATTCAGAATGCAATCAGAGAAATGGCCCTAGCAGAGATTTGGGAGGAGGATGACTGGAAAACTGACCCTGCAGAAGAAAGTATCCTAAGGAAACTAAACATGAATTATAGCATGATATATCCTAATAAAGGAACAAGGCAACAAACTCAGAAGCAAATCCTAGATCAGTTTAGATACCCAAGACAACAGTTCATTAAATTGAATTTTGATGGGGCCTCAAAAGGGAAACCAGGGCCCGCTGGCTTTGGAGGAATATTTAGAGACTACAAAAATCAAACAAGATGGGTTTATGCAGAAGGAGGAGGAGAAATGACAAATAATGAAGCGGAATTATGGGTTGTATACCAAGGATTAAGGATAGCAGTAAGAAATGGGTATATGAGCCTGGAAATAGAGGGTGATTCACAGATAACAATTGAAATGTTACAAAAACTTAACAACGGAAAAGAATGGGAGCAAGTAGCCAGAAGCTGGAGGACAGCAGGTATTGTGCAGGACTTGGGAGAAATTCTTCGAAGAATAGACTACAAGATATTTAGTCATGTCAGATGAAAAGGGAATAAGGCGGCAGATTATTTAGCTAACAGGGGATGTACAAAACAGATGGAAAGGATTGACAGCAGCTGGATAGCAATAAGGGACAAGGTGGGGTGGGAGGATTTAACTGTTATAATCAACCAAGATCATAATGAATCTACAAGCCAATAATGTAGACATGTAGAGACCCCCGATCGGGGTGAGAAGGATGGCATATCAGGTAATTAGAACAGGGCAGGGGAGGAGCAATGACAAGGCAAAGGAGGTAAGGGTAATGATGGCGGTTAACAGGACGAGTCGAGGCAGGGATATAATCCCGAGAAAGGGCGGCGAGGTCGTAATGACGATCGAAGGTAATGGAATTAAGACAGAGGCAAATGAATGGAGGTACGATGGTGTAGAAGGGAGGCGAGGAGAGGTGGGATATCAAGTGAAAGGCAGGTGGCAAGAGGAACGAGTGAGGGGTAATGAGGATCAGTCACAGAGGAATGATAACGAGCAAGGTAAGAAAACCAAGGTGAGGCAAGCGATACATGATATAAAAAAGAGTGTGGCAAGGGGAAGAACAGTAAAGAAACCAGACAGAAACAGAGGAGAGCAGAGAGAACAGAGAGGGGAGACAGATAGTAGGGAGGGGAGAACTCAGATGGCGACCAGGAGAAGAATGCGCGCGGAGGCGGAGGAGGAGACTGGAGGTCGCTGTAGCCCGAGGAAGAAAGGGAAGGACCCTGTGGCAAGCAACGATGAATTTAGTTATCAGTAAGTCCAAATGGATTCGGAAGACGAGGTAGAAATGTTCGACTCCGACCCGGAAGGACCTGAGCAGCAGAAAAAGAAGGCCCAGAAAGAAGAGGGAGTAGCAGAAGGTGAAGAGCCGGAAGTAGGAGAGCAGGGTGATAGGCGAAAGGGGGGCAGGATGATGAGGGTGAACTTGGTAACACCTCAGGCATGAAGGCAAGGGGACGTGGAGGCTGCTACAGGGGGAGAGGAAGATCAGGTAAAGGGTAAGGACGTTATGGCAAAGGAAGAGGACGATCAGGGGGGAGACAGGAGGCGTCCACAGCCAGGAAGTATCGAAGATCTCTGGAGAAGAGGATACAGTATGTTGAGCAAGCATATTGTGAAAATACTAATAAAGGTATTAGAAGAATCATCCAACACCTGGAGGAGGAAGCAACCCAGGCTCAACCTGGCTCTGAGATGGACGATTGGGAATATTTACTTCCTGATCCAGGAAACACGAGAGGGCGTATGACTTTGTATAAACAGACATTACATGTTTATTGGGTGATGAAGAGATTGTTGGCCAAAGCCATGGAGCAAGTGGATGTTGAAAGGCTGAGCTATCTCAGGGAATTCCAAACCTGAGAAGAGAGTTGAAAAACATTCAGATTACAATGATGATGCAGGATAAGAAACTTGATGAAATTTAGCAGTTGATTGAGAAGAGAAACATGGGCACAAAGGAAGAGGATGGTCAAAAGAAAACTGAGGGAAACATCTGAAGATACGGGTATGAGTGATGCAATTTTGTTGAGGATAATAGATAGTTTTTGTTACAGTAAAAAGATAGATCCAATACTTGTTTGATTTTATTATGAATAGGAGAAAATGTAATATTTTATATGACTATTTGGCTTATTTAGCATGGACAAGAAGAATTAAATTTTTTGGTTTCTAGATGGATGTCAAGAACCTAAGGTGGCAAACAGACCCGGTTTCCTCTTGGGGCGGGTTGAGGCCACCAGGATTTTGTAATGGTTTTAACCTGAAGTAATATAATAGAATGGACTCTCCTCAGCTTACAAGAAAAAGAAATTATGAAAGTGTACTTAAGGGGAAATGTCCCCATGGTTGATGACTACTACATTATACCTTTATATAGCAAGACTAGAGATCCATTCTCTCCAAAGGATGATGTTGTAGAGGAAAAAAATGCTCATAAAATAATAAACATATCAATAATATGCAATATAGTTGGGTAGGGAAAAGGGAAGTTTTTACCAAGATCTAAATATTGATATTCAATGTTACATAGTAGATGTTCAATAAGGAATCCAATTAGAACATCAAAGGTTAACAAAGAATTGTTTTGAAAGTGTTTAAATAAACAAAAAACACTAGGTTGTTGGTTTGGAGAAAACATGTTCATTGATGTTAAAAGCATCACATGGGCATTTTCACCAAGGGAAATATGGAAGAGAGAGAGAGAGAGAGAGAGAGACTCCAAAGATACTTGCAGCATTTAAGGCACAATAAGAATAGATGGAGCATAATGTTAAGAGTCGAGGTGATGTTGAGGAATGACAATTTATTTGAGTGATGTTCCCTCAAATATTTATTAAAAAGTACTACTCTAGAATACACTATGTGTTGTCATTTATTTTATCTTATTGCATCTTTTTAATCATGATATATTTAACAATGGACATTGTTATCACTGAAAATATTTCAAAGGAAAACGGTAAGGTAAGGGAGAATTGGCCTTGGTTATTCTCAAGTTCCTTTCATGCATAAGAAGCACTTGGCAAACTCAGGGTCAGCATACATCAGAGTTCTTTGAAGGCTCAAGCAAGGCATGTAAGTTTTGAACAACTTCATGGTAGATGGAA
>APFE031544723.1:244828-265376 GCA_000404065.3 Pinus taeda
TAGGAGAAACTCTTCTAATTGCAATACTTTTTTATTGCAACTTGTGGTTTATGAAAGAAAATCTAAACTATTATTATTATTAACCTTAATGGTGTGGCCTAATGGCTATCCTTACAATTGAATTATACCACTATAATTTTTAATCGTCTAGGAAGAAAATGTGGAATAATGTAGTGTCAATGGAGCACTAGAGTCATTCTAATAGGACCTCTAGATTCACAAAAAACCATGACTATATTCTCATTTTCATTGCAATACTAAATTCTCACAATGCCTCTTCTCTTTCTTTTGATCAATATAATATTTTCCTAGACAAAAAATTAGTAAGATAGTCAACTAGGTCTAGCTTAGGTGTTATATGTCTTAGTTTTTAATCATCTAGGGGGGAATGTGGATTTAGTGTAAAGGGCCAATATAATCATTTCCATGGGACCTCTTGATTCACATGTAACCATGACCATGTGCTCATTTCCATTTCAATACTCCAATCTCATAATGCTCCTTCTCTTTCTTTTGATTAATATAATATTTTCCTAGATTAAAAAAAGAACTAGAATAATCAATTGGGTTTGGTTTATGTGGTTGGGAGGAAAAATTGTTACCCTACCCACCTAGGTTCAATTTCTACAAGTGACATGTTGAATTCCTAACAAGTAATGACATTTAACCACATGATAAAAAGCCTCAAATTAACAATATCATTACTAAAATTATTTTAAATTTGTATCGCAAATTATACTAAAACTAAGTTATGCTTATATTTCTAAATTTCTTCCTCAAATACCATTGTCAACACTTCAAACTACTAAAATTTTATCAAAATGTTTTTGATAAAACCATATTCTAACTATTCCATTTTTTTATATTTTTAAAAACATATTCGGTTATTTAGCTTCTTATATAAGTCAATCATAAAGAAACATAAATTTCTTTATATCAATAACTTTTAAATAGAATTTTACTAATTAATCATTTACATCAATAAAACTATTTTAAATTTATATAACAAAAGTTTCCTACCATTTTTAATTAAATATAATTAAACAAATCTTTTATAAATTTTTATTAATATTTATTCAAATTATATCTCCTAATTAAAAATTTATTTATTTTTTCTTAAAATCCTATTTGTCAAAACTTCAAACTACACAAATCTCATCCGCAATAATTTCCTTATTAATATTGTACTTATTCCCCTTCTATATTATACCTTAAATCGACTTAAAGGCAAAGAAACATAATTTTTGTCATACCGATAACTTATTAAATGCATTGTAATAATCCATTTTATCAACCCGCATGTAGTCTGCCGTAGTGCAATTTGAAATTTATGTATTTTTATTTTTATTATTATATAAAATTGATTTACAATTAGCAATTGTACCAAATGTTGTAAAGGAAACATCGTAAGGTGTATGGAATAATAGAATAGATGAAAAAAATATGATATGTTATGTGATCTAGATGTTGCCTAGTTTGGACTTGTTTCCTTTACAACATAAATTACTTAGTAAGAATAGGTAATAAATGAATTTAACTTTACAACATGTTTGTGCATGCCTCATGAATGGAGCCCCCAATTCCATTTAACCATTATTAAGCTTTAATTTATAAAATATTTACGATCAACGAAATAAATTAAATTAATGAAATTTAAGATGTGAAGTTTGAACTTTGAAATTGATAATTGAATCTTTACAAATGTGAAATTTACATGAAATTTCTTATTCTACATTGCAATTCTCCTTCAACTACTATATCATAGCCATCTAATCTCACAACTCTCTTATACATCTTCAAAATTTGTATGGCTACATGTACCCTTGGATATGGCATGATGCTTCGCACACAAGTAAAGAATCGAGTCATAGTCTCACTATAGTAGTCAAAGTTACCAGAGTTAAGCAATGTATGGTTGAGAATGACCCCTCTTCTATGAAGTGGGTGATGGAGTATATTGTTCCATATATCATGAAGAAAATCCCACGATATACATGAGATTGCCCTCCTTACCCAGTCTCTCACAAAGTGTTGGGCTAGATTCATGTGACTTTATCCATGGCCTCATATAGGTAGGGTGTGATGGGTTTGTCACTATTAATCAAGAAATATTTATTAAAGTTTCAGTAAGAGAAAAACCCTCCCTTCCTAAAACCCATATGGATTCTTTGGAAACAAGTGAAGGTACAATGTGTTCCCTAGGTTTTTTGTTAAAGTTATTAGCATACTATTCTATAAAAACAAACATTTTCCTCCACTCTAGTTGACAATTGAGAATGGATTGACGGTGATAGGGTGATGGTACAAAACAACAAATTCACTAATTTCCACTCTTTCTAAAAATGATTCACCCAAATTTTATAGTATAAAATTATTTTGCCTTAAAAATCACCAATATTTTATAGAGTCTATATAAAATCAATACAAATTTGAATATTTTTATAATAATGTCACCAAAATTTTATAGTTTGCACATTAGGGACTTGTAAGATTCGTCAAGAATTCTAAACTTTGAAATAAATTTCCATCCTTAAATGTTTCCCTATGGTCAACTATGATCAATTAGACATGATGTGGAACCCACTGTGATCAACGTACTTCAAGAGGTTCAAAGACCATAAAAGTGAAAGGAGCATCTATGGTCAATGAATTCCAAGAGGTTAAAATCCCATAAAAGTGAAAGGATCATTTGAATTCATTTTAAGGCAACTTGAAGTAGCTCAATAGTGGGGAGCTTGGAGTATCTCAACAATGGGAAGCATTGGATAGCTAGCGCGGGAGCTTGGAGTTTAGCTAGGAAGCTTTGATAATTCAATAACATGGGAGCATTGGAGGCTCTAGAAAGTAGAGATAAGCATCATGGCACATTTTAATACAAGGATAAGCATCATGGAAGCAGACCAACAAAACTTGTGACAAGAGTGATGAAAAATAAGCGAAAAGAGGTTTTCCATGTTCTCTAGTGATTTCTAGAATAGTAAATTTTCCTTTTATGTAAGCATGTATAGTAATAATTCACAAGATGAGAAATTTACGCTTCAAAATTTTTTGTCCAAGGAACAAGGCACTAGTTGGAAGCTTATGGCTTAGTGAGAAAGGCTCTGAACTCCAAATTCATAGGGATGTTGGGTTTAAAAAATCTTCATCACTTCTCATTAACCCACTAGCAAGGGAAGCATCAAGATCAATCTCAAAAGAAGACTATGGTATTAGATTCTCTAGAGAAAATATATTAATTCAATTTCACTTCATCTATCAATAAACACCCTTCCCACAAAGAAACTAGTGTTGTAAGTGCTAAGCTATATATTATTTGATTTGAAGTAATTCTAGAACATATATATCCTAGTTTATATAACATTAATTTCTTTGTTTTTTCTTCTATTCAGGGCTTCAACCATTGCCTCGATTGGTCTCTTACTACTTTGTATGGCCAAGTTATGGAATTGCAATATCTGATCTGATTCAACATAGTCTTGATTTCAATTATTGAAACTCATGTGTTCAAACCTCTAGGAAATGACAGATAATGGAGAGATTAAAAGCAATTTGGTTGGAATCAACACTAGCACCTCTCTTACTCAGGCCCAAAAAGTTTGGAGGATGCTTCAAGATCTTGGTGACATTTCATTTGCATTTCCATATACTTCCATTGCCCTTTAAATTTAGTTATAGCTCAATATTTTTGGCTCATTTCTATATTTGAATCCTTTGGACAACCAGAAACTACAAGGATAATTATGAGGCTTCTTCTAATTTACAACTATGCAGGATACTCTCAATTCAACACCCCTAGAGAACTTGGCTATGAAAAAGAAAATTTGTTGTCACTAAGCATAACAAGTACCTTCTATATGTTATGTGTTTTTCTAGGTTATGCATCTTTTGCGGAAAATGCACCTGGAAACCTATTGACAAGATTTGGATTCTACGAGCCTTGCTGGCTTATTGACTTTGTCAATGCATGCATTGTGGTTCACCTAGTGGGAGCATACCAAGTAAGAAATAATTTTGTCATCCCTTCTTTTAGTTCTACTGTATTGAAACTCTAATGTCTCTGTTACCATAGAAACTTCATTGTAAATCATTTCATGCCATTGTTGCAAGTATATTCTCAGCCAATGTTTGCTTGCTTGAAGCATGGTTTTCTCATACTTGGCATGATAATAAATTCTTCAAGTAGAGAATTGATTCTCTTAATAAGTCATCGATCTTATCTTTGGCATGCTATAGATTGAGCTTTCCTTGAGGTAGGTTGAGTTATGTGTTATTTTAGGGTTGTTTGAGATCAATGACAGGTAGAACATGTTTATACATCTTTCGGGTATATGATTACATTCCTATATAAATTCTAACCACTTGCAAAATTTCATTGAATAGATATGACATTTTTAGGTACCCAACTCTATCTTAACTATTATTTAATCCTAATTATTTATGTTCGAAGGGCTTAACACCATTTTGAGAATAGGCATCTATGCAAGCCATTTAATTGAATTTCTACAAAGACGAGAATAGATAATGTATTGCTCATTAAATTAATCTAATTGGATGTTGCCTTATCTATGAATGCTAGAACAAATGCTTGAGAACTTCAAAAAATGCATGAAAAATGTATCAAAATGGTTTGAGAACTTCGACTGTCAGAATGAGTTGCTAGAGGATATGCAATGGACCAGCTATAATAATATTTCAATAATGCCTCTTGATTTGCAAATTTCTCCACAGGTCAAGTTTGTTCAATGCCAAGAGAGGAAACAAACATTTAGGCAAGATTCTTTCCAACAAGCTTTGTAGGTGGGGAGTGAGCGTGATCATAATGAAATCCAGATGGGGCAACATCCCATTTCCTCATTACCTTTTGTCAATTGTCAGCAACAACATCTATAGGTTGAGGAATAATGCCAAGTTGGTAAAATTGGGTGTTGTTAAAACCCCCACCAGGTTTCAAGCCTCACCTGGGATATCCTTGTGTTTGTGTTTATTGTGCACTAGTACTTACGATAATGCTTGGGTTGAGCTACAAGTTCTAAGTGAAATTTGTTGCCTTATCTACTGCTTACTTACTGCAGCTTGTGCACCAGTACTTGCAACAACACTTAGACTTGGGTGAAATTTGTTACTGTGGCTACTTCTTAGTTGTTGTAGCTTAGGCCAAGGCTTTCTTTTAGTACTGTATTAGTGTCGAATAGGAGGTTTTTTTCATTGTGAGTTTAATGGTTAAGAATATGTGCTTCTTTGTAAAAGGTCACAGGTTCAAATCCAGATTATTTACTCCTCTATGGACTTTACCAATAAGTTAATTGAAGGACGATTTTATATACGAATGATTTTGTAGACTAAACATGATAGAAATACATCCAAAAGGATACATGATGCCAAAGATAATGGGTACACAGGTACCCCTCCTAGCATAAGTAAGGAAGTGTGCCTTTCTGGCATCAATGTCTAGAAAATTTGTTTTTGAATATGGCTAAATGTAGTGGACAGTGTACCATTTCTCCCCTATATTTTGTACTGACTGTGCATGGACAAGCAATTCATGGAACTCTTTATGATACAAATATCTCTTCTTGATCATTGGAATTTGTATTAAAATATATTATTCATTTTCTCTTTATCCACATCCATATAGATATATTTAATAAATTAAAATATTCATAGTATTTTTTATTTTTGGCAAGCTCAAAAAACTTGCACCTTCCAAAGAAATACAATCTACCATAGAGGCTCATGGCTCTAAACATCTACTCCAAACAAGTAAGGTATGCCAACTCCTTCATTTCTCCATTCCATTATACTTCTCTTCAATGGTTTTTTTGATAAGGATGTCTCGGTTTTGTTTAAGACTAAGTTTTGAAGCTGTGAATGAGATTAGAATGAACAGGCACACTTTGGACACCAGTGGCTCATATCATCACAAGCCTCATAAGAGTAGGAGTCTTATCTTTAGCATAGAGTTTTTCCCAATTGGGATGGATTGTAGGGCATGTGGCCATAGTTATTTTCACTCTTGTGGCATTTTATTCCACTTTATTAATCTCTAATTGTTACATGTTCCCAAGATCCAGTCTTTGGGCCCAACAAAAACTATTGTTACATATATGCAGTACAAGTGAATTTAGGTGTTATATCTATCCATTTTTAGATTGTTTCAGGTTTTATTTGCATATATTTTCAAGGAAATCCCTGTGGCCTGTAACTAGAAAGGGGTAAACCATATCATCACATGCAGTGAATGTGGGAGAGATATGGTTTCACACCATTATTTTCTCATGTTTGATGTCGTGTCTGTGCATGACAAAAGAACTATGTGTCTGTAGTTGTGATTAGAATGGATCTGAAGCCTTTGGTGGACAATATTACTAAGGAATTAATGGGTGAGTATAAGACTATTGTATGTTGAAGTTCACCCATCACGATGAAGCTCAATTATTTGATGTTTGAAGGAGAGAGGATGCAAGTAGTTTAGGAGCCTTGGGATATTTGGAGTTGAAACCTACAACGACAAAAAACTTGAATGTATTGCATTGGAACATGAGAAAAGCTCGTAGGGTTTCAATAAGCGTAACATTTTGGAGAACTATATGACAACATAGAAAATTGTGGTTGAATACCTACGTACAATGTTTGTGGGGCACGTTAGAGGTAAAAGAACAAGTTCCATTGTGGCTAATGATCAAAAGGGCAAAGATCGTGAACTAACTACTTAAAGTACTTAATTACTTGTTAGAAACTTGAGAATGAGTATTTACATATATACAAATTAGAAAACCTGTTACTGCACTAATCAAATGTCGCTATTGTTTGCTTAGAAATCAGCTCAAATAAGGTTCTTCCTTAATTCCACCAAAGATGGAATATTCAATAATATTAAAACCGAGGAAACAATAGTAAGTTTTGTCCAACCACATCAATAAAACACTTTGTTTATGCTACACATCATTCACCTTCATCCAATATCCATACGCACATAAAAGACTTTTTGGACAACACATCTTTAGGAACCATAATTTTTTAAAATATATATTTCTCGTTTTGGTACTAAATTTTGCTACTTAAGTATTGTCAGGGACTCTAAAGACTTACTTGCTTTGGCATTGAATGGGCTCTCATTTCATCAGATGTCGCATATACATTTTGTGCCACCTTCTGATCCCGATAGAATGGCCCCTCACACTAGTTTCACTACATGGGTTGTAGGGGATTGCATGTCTCCCAGTTACACAATGCCTTTAGAGATTGAACCATTTCTGCAACCTGCCATGAAGATTGGTATGGATATGCTTCAATGGCCTAGGATATTTATCTCATTGTGTACTTCGATGCAGACGTTAAGACTTTTGAAGGCCATGGAGAGCTAAGAGATTGATTTGTTTTCCAACATAAACGTAATATTTGATTTGTGTTAGAGGGTAATCTAATGGATTTTGGGAGTCATGGACAAAGTTATATGTAAACTACATGCCAGATGAGATTCTACATGTTGGTTGATAACCTTACATAAAAAACTTAGGTCATAATGACCACCAGGGACTATGAAAGATTAGTACTGTAACGTACCTCATAATTCAAGTAGGAAACTACCTTATTGTGTACTTTGATGCAGAAGCCAAGAGGTTTGAAGGCCATGTAGAGGCAAGAGATTGATTTGGATTGATTTGTTGTCATCATAATTGCACCAATCTACAACCAACTATTGATTGAAACAAGACCATTTTTAATACAAAAGTTGTGGAGCTTGACTTGTCTTTGCATCTTTAAGACACTGAAAATTTTATGTTATGTTTTGTGACATCTGAAATCTGAAACTTAGTTTTCCAACATAAATATAATTTAGGGGCATTATTTGTATAATCACATACATTTACCTTAGCTATTGACCTTCACTTTTTAAGTGTTGATTTGTTAATAACAAAATTTGAGGATGCTCCATTTTGTGTAATTTGTTGGATAAATTCAACATAAAGATAGGTGTGGAGCATGTTCTTCAAGACATAACTACTAAGGTGTTGATTATGTGGCACTTAACAAATTGATAATCAAGAGATGAACCATATTATTTTTTTCTTTATATGTTACATTGATTTAATATAGGAAACGTTGAGGAGGAAATGAGGAGAATATGAGCATCACCAAATCCATTTATGATCATGTCCTCATGATGGCATCAGAAATAATAGAAAGTTGTTGTGTTATACCATCACCCTACCAGCATCAATCCATTCTCAATTCTCAATTAGAGTGGAGGAAAATGTTTGTTTTTATATAATGGTATGTTAATATCTTTAACCAAAAACCGAGAGGACAAGTTGTACCCTCATTGGTTTCTAAAGAAGAATCCATTCTCAATTCTCAATTAGAGTGGAGGAAAATGATTTTTTTTATAAAATGGTATGTTAATATCTTTAACCAAAAACCAAGGGGACAAGTTGTACCAGCACTGGTTTCCAAAGAACCCTTACGGGTTTTAGGAAGGGAGGGTTTTTCTCTTACTGAAACTTTAATAAATATTTATTGGGTAATAGTGACAAACCCATCACATCCTACCTATATGAGGCCATGGATAAAGTCAAAATGAATCTATCCCAACACTTTGCGAGAGACCAGGTAAGGAGGGTAATCTCATGTATATCATGAGATTTTCTTCACGATATATGGAACAATATCCTCCATCACCCACTTCGTACAAGAGGGGTCATTCTCAACCATACATTGCTTTATTCTGGTAACTATGACTACTATAGTGAGACTATGGCTCGATTCTTTACTTGTGTGTGAAGCATCATGTCAGATCCAAGGGTACATGTAGCCATACAAATTTTGAAGATGTATAAGAGAGTCGTGAGATTAGATGGCTATGATATAGTAGTTGAAGGTGAGATTAGATGGCTATGATATAGTAGTTGAAGGAGAATTGCAATGTCGAATAAGCAATTTGTTGTAAATTTCACATTTGTAAAGATTCAATTATCAATTTCAAAGTTCAAACTTCGCGTTTTAAATTTCATTAATTTAATTTATTTCGTTGATTGTAAATATTTTATAAATTAAAACTTAATAATTGTTAAATGGAATTGGGGTCTCCATTCATGAGGCATGTGTAAACCTGTTGTAAAGTTAAATTCATTTATTACCTATTCTTACTAAGTAATTTATGTTGCAAAGGAAATAAGTCCAAACTAGGCAACATCTAGATCACATAGCATATCACATTTTTTTCATCTATTTTATTATTCCTTATGCTATATCCTTAAGGTGTTTCTGATGCAGGAGCATCCAGCTCGCCATAACCGGGCAAAGTCTCAACCAGGTTTGAAGGTTATTGATCAACTGGATTATTTTATTTTACGTATTCATGAGATAGTTTTTCTTTTAACTTGTTTTTTTTACATAGTTGGTGAATTCAGTCACATTTAGTTAAATGGTTAGAATTACTGTAGTTCGAACAATAGCTAGGGAATAGTTCGATAAATTAGGAGAGAAATGACAAATTGTTCACACAAATCTTGTAATGTCAGACAAATATGGTTATCGATGATAACAAGATCTTTTTGTAACTAAATCCTATGCCAGTTTGATTAACTGCAAAATCAACTGAAATGAAAGGGCATAAAAGCCAAAATGTAACAGAGGGAAAGGGTTCAGCAATTTCAGAAGGAGAGAAATAAAACGAACAAGATACAAACTTATAGCATTCAGACTATTGTCCATCTCCAAACATTTTTCATTGTTCATTCTAATATTAATTTTTATTACAGTTTGATAAAGTAACAAATCGAGAATGTCTGTGTAACACACTGTTCTACATCTTGAATATGAGCACACAATTTATCTCCAATGTTGGATGGATTTCCGCACACAGTCAAGCAAAGAACCGAGAGGTACAAACAACTGAAGTACAAGACGAATAGTTGCACACAAGAGACAACCACGGTCAAATAATTGCACACAGAAAGCGACCACAGAACAGATGTAATTCTGTTACGTATTTTTTTGAATTCCACTGAAAAATCAAAATCATTTGCCAAGCATTTATATTAATCATTATCAAATACAACATATATGTATACGAAGGGTTCCATTCTCGTAAGAAAAATTAATATCAAGTGTGTAACCGAAGTGGTGTTACAACCAAAACCCTGGACGAGGGTTCAACCACAGCAACGACAACCTTTACCATTTAACAACCATTGTGCAAATCGAAAGCAGAAGACATATCAAAGACAAGTTACAGACAATGACAAAAATTACAGACAACCTACAGCAACCGTGGCCATTAACCATTCGGAATAATAGACCGAAAAGCTTGAGGATTCAGGCCTACCGAGGACCGGTTCACCGTGACAAAAGGGACTAGAGAACCCGCGTGCTTAGGCCACCACCAACGACCTATAACCAACAAATATCAAGCTAAGCTATGGGTGTGTTAAGGGAAAAACCCTTCAAATGAGTAAACCATTACATGTTGAGAAAAACATCATAGTTACTTTAGCAATCCAAGTCGAAATTGAGCCACAACGACGTCTCGGACAAGTTGCATAGCTGGAGACCAAAGGAGCCAAGTGGGTAAGTAACAGTAGCAGAAGCAAGACAGATTGAAGCAAGGATGGAAGACGATACCTGTTCGAGCCAACGAGCAACTGCCAACGTAATCCTGTGCTCAGAACAAACACCAACGCTCACGAAATGAAAACCCAGAGTAACTTAAAGCATGAGGTTTGAACCAGATTTGAACCGAGAAACAACAAGAGTTTGAAGAGTAAGCCCCAACAGCACCACATACACAGATCCACAATAGAACGATAAAGAAAACGAAAGGCAGCCCTGACCGAACCATATACGCAGGTTTGCATACAGCAAATAAAAATACGACGGGCACATCTGACGAGAAACCACTTACAGAATGCGTGCAGTCATATAAAAAAACAACAAATAGAACTTACCAGGGTCGAATCAACGCCACAGAGCCGAGCGACAATAGCATACGAGCAACACTTCCCTTAAGTTCACAGCCAAATCGAGCGGAGGAGGGTTCGTGAACCATTATCAACCGAAGACAACCAGTATTCACCATTGCAAACGAAACAGTATTCCACATAGCAAACCCAAAAAACCCTCGCAAACATTCCCAGCGAAAAGAACAATCCAGAATAACCCAAAAGGGTCAGTTTCTTGGCGCAAAGAGCAAGTGGAAACAGGATCAAGGCGTTAGGACGAGCCATAAATGTCGAATTAAACTCACAACTGCCACCCACTGTGAACAAATCTCCGCAGACGATCTCCACGCGAGGATACAATAGCTATTTGTTGACATGTCATTACATACGGACGTGTGGAACTGTGGGCCCTTTGGGCTGGGTTACACCAGAGTGGTATCAGAGCATAGTTAAGTAGATTGAGAAAATGGACGTAGGACGACGAGGACGAGGCCAAGGTGCTCGTAGAATGGTAGATGAAGTGTTAGGAGAGGAACTCAGAGTTCTTACTGCTCGTTTGGAAGCAGTAGAGGCAGGTAGGCGAAGTGATCCAGAAATGGGCGATGTAAGTGAAGAGGAAGTAGAAGTGGCAGCAGATGGACCTGAAGGTGAATCCGCAGAGGTGAAATTGCTGAAGTCTGTTTTACTATCAAACAGTAGACCTAAACCAGAACTCCTGACGTACGACGGTAGTTTGTCTATCGATGTTATGTTGGATTGGATCAGTGAGATGGACAAGTATTTTGAGTGCGAGGAAGTTAACGAAGACCGTAGAGTCAAATTCGCAGTGACGAAGCTGAAAGGACACGCAGCCCTGTGGTGGGATAGTGCCCAAAATGAGAGGAAGAGGTTGAATAAAGCGCCAATTAAAACTTGGTCAAGAATGGTGGCCAAGTTGAAGGGAAGATTTCTGCCAATGGACTATCAAATTGCATTACATAAACAGGTACAGAATTTAAGGCAAAGAGGATTGACTATAAAGGAGTACATGGAGGAGTTCTACCGAGTGAATTTGCGAGCCGGATATACAGAAGATACTGCAGAAAGGATAGCCAGGTATGTTAATGGGCTGAGAATGGAAATTCTGGATGAAATAAGTATTTTGTCTCCAAATAATACTGAGGAGGAATACCAGAGCGCAGTAAAAGCAGAGGAGAAAATTACCAGAAGGCAGAATGCCCGGAGAGGATGAGGATCCAGCAGAGGGAAGGGCCAGCCCTATGGCAGGGGCCGGACTGTTAACAGCAGTGAGGAAGCCAGCAATTCGAAAACTTTAGGAACAACATAAAAAGGAGACAGTATGAGAGGTGGCAAATCGTCTCAGCGCGGTAGAGGAAATGGCCGAGGAAGAGAGGCTGGTTATCAATGTTATAGATGCCACAAGTGGGGGCATCGCTCGTTTGAGTGTCCAGAAGTAGATTCAGCTGGACAGCGGGGTGCGTATATGGCGCAACCGGAGGAAACAACAGCACTCCCTCAAGAGGCAGGGAATGCCCCAGAGACAAGAGAAGCTTTGGTGTTGCATAAGGTGCTATTGAAGCCAGTTGACGAGAGTACTGAACAAACGCAATGGAAAGCTCTGTTCAGGACGATTTGCAAATCACAGGGGTAAGTGTTGTAGAATGATAATTGACAGTGGAAGTACTGACAATTTAGTAACCACAGAAATGGTGGAAAAGTTGGGGTTGAAATGTCTAAAGCATCCCAGCCCATATAGAGTTTCATGGTTACAAAAGGGCCACCAATTGCTGGTGGACGAGCAAAGCGAGGTTGAGTTTCAGATAGGCAGATATAAGGATAACATTATCTGTGACATCATGCCAATGGACATATGTCACATTTTGCTGGGCAGGCCTTGGCAATATGATAGGAAGGTAACACACGATGGAGTGATGAATTGTTATAAATTCGAGAAAGATGGGATCAGGCATACCCTTGTGCCTATCAAGGAAGAGAAAGGAGCAGTTGAAACAAGTGAAACCAAAGCATTGTTAGTGAGTGGAAAGCAGTTTTTAAAACAGGTAGAGGGCAGCGAAATAGGTTATGTGGTAGTCAAGAAAACAAGGACAGTTCTGTTACACACTGAGATATCAGATTTTCCCATAGAGATACAACGAATGTTGGAAGAGTTTATAGACATAGTGGTGGATGACTTGCCCGATAAGTTACCCCCCAGGCAGAGTATTAGTCACCACATTGATTTTATACCCGGAGCCAGCTTGCCAAATAAAGCATCCTACCGAATGAGCCCCAAGGATAATGAGGAAATCAGGAAACATGTGCAAGAACTGTTAGACAAATGTTTAATAAGGGAAAGCTTGAGCCCATGTGTTGTACCGACAGTCCTCACCCCCAAGAAGGGAGGAGAATGGAGGATGTGTACCGACTCAAGAGCCATCAATAAAATCACCACCCGGTACAGATTTTTGTTACCGCGTATGGATGATATGATGGATTGTTTAAGTGGGGCGGCTTACTTCTCCAAAATAGATTTGAAAAGTGGGTATCATCAGATTCGGATACGGGAGGGGGACGAGTGGAAGACGGCCTTTAAAACACATGAGGGGTTGTATGAGTGCCTGGTCATGCCATTTGGGTTGAGTAATGCGCCCAGCACATTCATGAGGCTAATGAATGAGATGTTGAAGGAATATATTGGGAAATTTGTGATAGTTTATTTAGATGACATCCTTATTTTCAGCAGGACGAAAGAAGAACACTTTCGACATGTGCGCAAAGTGTTGGAGAAACTACAGCAGAACAAACTACTGATAAACTTGAAGAAATGTACTTTTCTGCAGAGGGAATTAATTTCTTTGGGGTTTGTGATAGCAAAAAACGAATTGAAGATGGACCCGGAGAAGGTAGCAGCAATAGTAAATTGGCCGTCTCCAAAAAATTTATTTGAGGTACGTAGTTTCCACGGATTGGCAAGTTTCTATAGGAAGTTTATTAAGAACTTCAGCGGGATTTGTGCACCCATGCTGGAAACCATCAAAAAAGCCAGCCAACCTTTTCGGTGGACGGAAGCAACGGAGAAAAGTTTTCAGTTATTGAAAAGGAAGATTACTGAAAGGCCGATCCTAAGGCTACCAGATTTTCAGAAATTGTTTCAAGTACGTTGTGACGCTAGCGGGACAGCACTTGGGGTTGTACTCAGTCAGGAGGAAAAACCTGTGGCATTTTTCAGCAAAAAGCTGAATGAGAGTAGACAGAAATACTCCTCATATGACAAAGAGTTTTATGCAGTTGTACAGGCTTTAAGACACTGGAGGCATTATTTTGCTGGGGAATGAATTTGTGTTGTTTTCATATAATTCTGCACTACAATATGTAATGCAGCAACACAAACTCAACCGCAAACATGCCAAATGGGTGGAGTATTTACAGATTTTTAATTTCGTGCTGAAGCACATTAGTGGGCAAGAAAACAAGGTGACCGACGCATTAAGTAGAAAGGCTCTACTTTTGCGGGAGAGTGTTGTACAGGTATTGGGTTTTAAGCATTTACGGGACCTTTACCAAACAGATACAGATTTCATAGAAACCTATGAGGCATGCCAGAACCCTTTGATAAGAGGTAACAGTCCTTGGTTGGACTATAATATACACGAAAAGTTGATGTTTAAAGGAGGACAATTGTGTATACCCAATTGTTCAATGAGGGAGAATATTATTCGTGAGAAACACAGCGGGGGTTTGGCTGGACACTTCGGTATAGATAAGGCCCTAGAACAACTTAGTCATTTTTATTTTTGGCCAAGAATGCGACGAGACGTACAACATTTTATGACTAAGTGTAAGGTGTGCCAATTGGCGAAGGGGCACAGCCAGAACACGGGACTATATACACCATTACCTGTCCCAAGCAGGCCATGGGATTCTGTCAGTCTAGATTTTGTTTTAGGACTGCCAAAGACACAAAGAGGATATGATTAAATAATGGTAGTGGTGGACAGGTTCTCAAAAATGGCACGTTTTATACCTTGCCAGAAAACTAGTGACGCCACCCATGTGGCCCACTTGTTTTTCAATGAGATTGTCAGGTTACATGGATTACCAAAAACTATCCTTTCAGACAGGGACGTGAAGATCACGGGACATTTTTGGCGTACCTTATGGAAAAAAATGAACACACACTTAAGCTACAGTTCTGCATATCACCCGCAAACCGACGGGCAGACAGAAGTTGTGAACAGGAGTTTGGGAAACCTGTTACGCAGCTTAGTCGGGGAGAATTCATGGATGTGGGATCGGGTGCTAGCGCAAGTAGAGTTCGCCTACAATGACTCACCCAATCGTAGCATAGGTTTCAGTCCCTTTCAGATCCTATATGTCATGCACCCTCGCGGAGTGCATGAGCTTCGGGATCTTGGCCTACAGGAACGACGAAGTGCGGATGGAGAGGATTTTGCTAACGCAATGAGAGACTTACACGAACAGGTGAAGGCAAAGTTACAGGACAGCAGCTTTAAATATAAACAACATGCAGATTTAAAGAGGAGGGAAGTTCAGTTTGAAGTGGGGGACGAAGTCCTTGCACACCTACGTAAAGAACGTTTCCCTAAGGGTACATACAATAAACTAAAGTACAAAAAGATAGGGCCTTGTAAAGTCCTTCGGAAATTTTCGGCAAACGCCTACGAGATACAATTGCCACCCGGAATAGGCATTTCACCTATCTTTAACATAGCAGATCTGTTCCTATACACAGATGACCCCACAGAGGAAAAAAAAGATGGACCCGGACAATCCACATAGAATACCCAGGAAGAAGGAGAAACTTGGAAGAGACAGATGCCTTATGTACAACCTCCTGAGATTGAAGGCATCCTCGAAACTCAGGTGGCTAGACGTACTCGGCGGAAGAACTACTTACAGTACCCGGTCAAGTGGAAGAACCGTCCGATTGAGGACAGCTCATGGCTTGACACCAAGCAGATTGCACAAACAGGATCTTCGATCGAGGAGCTCATGGACCGGAGTCATGATCTCTTTTCACCCCAGGAGCCTGATGCAGAAGCATCCAGCTCGCCATAACTGGGCAAAGTCTCAACCAGGTTTGAATGTTATTGATCAATTGGATTATTTTATTTTACGTATTCATGAGATAGTTTTTCTTTTAACTTGTTTTTTTTACAGAGTTGGTGAATTCAGTCACATTTAGTTAAATGGTTAGAATTACTGTAGTTCGAACAATAGCTAGGGAATAGTTCGTTAAATTAGGAGAGAAATGACAAACTGTTCATACAAATCTTGTAATGTCAGACAAATATGGTTATCGACGATAACAAGATCTTTTTGTAACTAAATCCTATGGCAGTTTGATTAACTGCAAAATTTGAAATGAAAGGGCATAAAAGCCAAAATGTAACAGAGGGAAAGGGTTCAGCAATTTTAGAAGGAGAGAAATAAAACGAACAAGATACAAACTTATAGCGTTCAGACTATTGTCCATCTACAAACATTTTTCATTGTTCATTCTAATATTAATTTTTATTACAGTTTGATAAAGTAACAAATCGAGAATGTATGTGTAACACACTGTTCTACATCTTGAATATGAGCACACAATTTATCTCCAACGTTGGACGGATTTCCGCACACAGTAAAGCAAAGAACCGAGAGTTATAAACAACTGAAGTACAAGATGAATAGTTGCACACAAGAGACAACCACGGTCAAATAATTGCACACAGAAAGCGACCACAAAACAGAGGTAATTCTCTTACGTATTTTTTTGAGTTCCACTGAAAAATCAAAATCATTTGCCAAGCATTTATATTAATCATTATCAAATACAACATATATGTATACGAAGAGTTCCATTCCCGTAAGCAAAATAATATTAAGTGTGTAACAGAAGTGGTGTTACAACCAAAACCCTAGACGAGGGTTCAACCACAGCAACAACAACCTTTACCATTTAACAACCATTGTGCAAATCGAAAGCGGAAGACACAGCAAAGACAAGTTACATACAACGACAAAAATTACAGACAACCTACAGCGACCGTGGCCATTAACCATTCGGAATAATAGACCGAAAAGCTTGAGGATTCAGGCCTACCGAGAACGGGTTCACCGTGACAAAAGGGACTGGAGAACCTGCGTGCTCAGGCCGCCACCAACGACCTGTAACCAACAAATATCAAGCTAAGCTACGGGTGTGTTAAGGGAAAACCCCTTCAAATGAGTAAACCATTACATGCTGAGAAAAACATCATAATTACCTGAGCAAGCCGAGTCGAAATTGAGCCACAGCGACGTCCCAGAAAAGTTGCATAGCTGGAGACCAAAGGAGCCAAGTGGGTAAGAAACAGTAACAGAAGCAGGACAGATTGAAGCAGGGACGGAAGACAATACCTGTTTGAGCCAACGAGCAACCGCCAACGTAATCCTGTACTCAGAACAAACACCAACGCTCATGAAATGAAAACCCAGAGTAACGGAAAGCGTGAGGTTTGAACCAGATTTGAACCGAAAAACAACAAGAGTTCGAAGAGTAAGCCCCAATAGCACCACATACACAGATCCACAATAGAACGATAAAGAAAACGAAAGGCAACCCTGACCGAACCATATACGCAGGTTTGCATACAGCAAATAAAAATACGACGGGCACATCCAACGGGAAAGCACTTACAGAACGCGTGCAGTCATATAAAAAAACAACAGACAGAACTTACCAGGGTCGAATCAACGCCACAGAGCCAAGCGACAACAACATACGAGCAACACTTCCCTTAAGTTCACAACCAAATCGAGTGGAGGAGGGTTCGTGAACCATTATCAACCGAAGACAACCAGTATTCACCATTGCAAACGAAACAGTGTTTCACAAAGCAAACCCAGAAAACCCTCGCAGACATTCACAGCGAAAAGAACAATCCAGAATAACCCAAAAGGGTCGGTTGCTTGGCGCAAAGAGGAAGTGGAAACAGGATCGAGGCGTTAGGACGAGCCATAAATGCCGAATTAAACTCACAACTACCACCCACTGCGAACAAATCTCCGCAGACGATCTCCACAGGAGGATACAACAGCTATTTGTTGACACATCATTACATATGAACATGTGGAACTGTGGGTCCTTTGGGCTGGGTTACACCAGTTTCCTTTGCAACATGTGGTGCAATTGCTAGTTATGGATCTATGAAACTTTAAGAAGGGTCAAATATCTGGAGGTGCAAACATTTCCTCATGTTTTGCAATAAACTAATTTGGTTAGGGAGAGTAATAATTACTTCTCCCATTGAGTTTAAATGACCTTAATTGAATTTTTTGCAAGTTTTATAATTTAAAAGGAAATAAGGTGGTTGAGGTAAACTTCTCAACCAAGTCACTAGTAGTTTTCAAGGTCTTGGTATATAAGAACCCATGGTTTTTCCCATCGTATTTACGTGGAATATAACTTATTTATGGAAGGAAGACTCCAAAGCCTCAACTTATTTATGGAAGGAAGACTCCAAGGCAAAGAGGCGCTTTCTAGCCCAGTATGGTAGTGATGTTGTAATGTAATGTTAACATTTTGACTAAGTTAAATTACATTAAAAAATAAAAATAAATTAAATAAGAAGATTAATGTAATGTAAACATTTTAACGTGGTCAAAATAAAATAAAAAAATAAAAATAACCCTGTAAAATAAAATAATAATAAAAAATGGCACATGAAAATAACCCTGTAAAATAAAATAATAATAAAAAATGGCACATGGTATTGATAACCCATGGTATTGACCCATGGCATTCATGTTCACCAATTCAACTAGGACCATGTATAATCTTACTAATATATCTCTAGTCTCGACCATATTTATTTAGATTTTATTTATTTCATGATTGTCCCCAAATCCTCTGTCCGTTGCTCTTAATCTGCCCGGGGTGACGACAATCTATAAATAAACACATTCAATTCAGAGAAAAAATAAAAACATTAGAAAAGGGAATCAAATTTGGAAATCAAGAAAGTGTGTGACTTTAATATTGTAGAAAATCAAGAAAGTACCAGTCTTACCTATTGCAGAAAATCAAGAAAGTGTGAGTCTTTCCTGTTGCAAACCATCAAGGGATGAGGTTTGGAAGAACCGAAATACGACCTTTGAGAGATTTGAGGTTTACGAGATTGGTTACTAAAAAAATTAAATAATATATTTGACAAGTACGAGATTCCAATTTGAAAGCAAGAGAACTAGAATATGATTTGAGAGCTCTGAGTTGGTGAGAATGGAACATGCGACATGGGATTCGACCTGGGAGAACTATAATGCGACCTTCGAAATGCCTGGAATGGAATCAGTGACCCCCTGGGCAAAAAGAATGGAAGATTTCAGCTTCGATCATGCGAGAATCAAACCTGAAGAAGCTACAAGTTGTTAATAGGCGGCTCAAAACCAGTGATTGAGGTAGTTGAGAAACCCAGTGAGTTGTCCACCACAGTTATTGATGCAAACCCAGTGATTGAGGTAGTTAAGAAACCCAGTGAGTTGTCCACCACAGTTATTGATGCATATTCGGGCTTCGATCAAGATTCATAGTCCTCATAGATCCATATTTCGTCTTTGATCAAGCTTCATTCGTACAGTGCTAGCTAATAACACATTAAATTGACAGTGAAACTAAAAGCATAATTTTAGAGTATATCAGAATGCCATTCATTGTTTGTGGTTTGAATCTCAGGCACCACGTGAATCGTATGTTCACCAGAACAATGGAATGTTGTCCAGGATTGGGGACTTCAGATCACATTGGCACTCCACGGTCGCCCCTCTAATTGCAGCACCGCGTAAACGAAGAATCAAGGTCGAAGAATCAAGGTCAAGGGACTAGTCTCACTCTGTCATCACCAAGAAATAAGTCATTGTAAAAGAAGAAGAAAGAGTTGTCACCAGAAAAGAGGAAATACTTTGGAGATAAATCTCATGCTTTAATTTATATATAGTGTTAGAACATTTTAGAATATTTCTTGGAGATTAATTCCCTACTGTCCACTTAATAATTATTGATAATTAAATTAAAATTCTGCAAACTCTATTCTTCTATATATATATATATGCCTCTTTTTCCATTTAACTTTATTACTTTATCTCAAGCTTAGCATGCATTTACTTTTATTGCAATTTACTTTGTTTCTTCGTCATCTATGAGAAATAACTACGCTAATATAATTGAGTGGTCATAGAATTGTGGTATACAATGGTATTTGTATTTCTCACACACACATATAGATATTTTGCATTTATCTTTATTTACTTTATCTCAATCTTGGCATGTATTTACTTTTATTGCACTGCACTTTGTTTCTTCGTCATCTCTGGGAAATAACTACGCTAATATAATTGGGTGGCCATGGCATTGTGGTATAAGACCAAGTATTTGTATTTCACATATACCTATTTTTAAATGTTCAACTCTATTTATAGTTAAATTTTATACAATGTTTTTATGTACTTGGTTTCAAATTTGTTTGGTCCATTGTGATAAGACTCGGGAGGCTTCCCCATCTTCGTGAGTTTTGGCTCTTGCTAAATCAAATTCATGATATATTTATCTTTAAATATATTCTTAA